>JAQZBX010089680.1:0-12600 GCA_029593785.1 Cabassous unicinctus
GGAAATAAGAATCATTTGCTTGACCTGTTTGAGTCAGGAAGTTCTAGTCATTTAGAAAAATCTATTTCTCACCTGGGGGAGGGGGTTTTGGTTTAGTCAATAACTCCATTTCTCCTAGATCACTCACATGTAAATAAAATATTTGGAAATATTCATGCAAATAAACAAGTATAGAAAGACTCTAAAAGCTGAAAAAAGTTGAACACTACATGGAATTGTATACTACATATACTACTATTGCATGTATAAACCTGGCTTTCCTTATTGTCTAATATACATCCTAGATAGAGGATGGAGAAAGAGATGCATAGCTAAAGTTTTGGGATTCCACTCTGCATCTGGAAGAATGAGGTAGTTCTGTCTTTCACTTGCTAATATGAAGTATAAGGGCCTGAGTAGGATGCTTATTTTCCATCCCTACCCAACAGAAGCAGGGAGTATTACATCATCTCCCAGGGTAAGATCAAGAGGCTGAGACACCACGTATTCAAGAATCCATACAGTGATCAATGTCATGCAAATTGGGATGGTAAGCAGTCTATTTGTTTGCCACTTCTGTTACAGTGAGACCCAAGGCAAGGCTTAACCTTCATACACAACCACTATGTATAATGGATTATAGTTTCCAGGGGAAAAATGACCCACGGAATGTAGTGGACTCAATAATGGTCATGTGATCCTCCCAAATATCCAAGATATTCAGGTTTTCCTACCTTAGATTGTGAATGTTATCTTTGTACATGTGATGAAGAAACGGATGTTGAGATTATGGTGTTATTCTGGGCTACACCAGTGGTCCCAAGGTGCGATGCATGTATATTTACAAGAGGGAGTCACATATACACTTGAATACCTGGAAGAGAGAACATGATATGACAACCAGAGCAGAGAGATTTCAAGAACTTATACTATATGATTTGAAGATGTTGAAAGGGACCAAGAGCTAAGGAAGGCTGTCAGCTACCACAGCTTTAGAGGATGGAAAAGGCAAGGAAATGGATTCTTCCTTAGAGCCCTAGATGGAATATGACCCTTCTGACTGAAACTTTGGCTTAAGATCAAACCAATCTAGGCCTCCTCAAATGTTATATAATAAATTCTGATGAATAAATAAAGTAGTCATTATAACAGCATGATTCTATAAAAAACTGAATAGTATCTTCAAAGATATCTTCTTTAAAATGCCACTTCAACAGACCTGCTGTACACAAGATATATTGATTACAAAAATGCTTAAATTTGTCAAAAATTAATTTCCCCGATACAACAAACTTTACCATTAACCAACATCACTGATTTGCAAAACAAATTACTTTGATCATGCACAAATATATTTTAAATCAATTCTTACTTACAAAGAATAGTTTTTAAATTTTTGAGATAAAATTCACATAACATATAATTAAATATTTTACACTGTAAAATTCAGTGTCATTTAGTACAATCAAAATGTTGTATAACCATCACCTCTCTCTAGTTCCAAAATATTTTAATTATGCAAAAGTTAATCCTGTACCAATTAATCAGCCATTTCACAACCCTCCTTCTACTATCCCCTGCCAACCACTATCCTACTTTCTGCATATATTGATTTACCTCTTTTGGATATTCCATAGAACTGGCATCTTATAATATATAATCTTTTCCATGAGGCTTCTTTCACTTAATATATTTTAAAGTCCATCCATGTTCTAACACATTTCAGTACACCATTGGTTTTTATTGCTAAATAGTATTCCACATTATGGTAATGCAACATTTCATTTATCCATTCATTTATTGATGGACATTGGGGTTATTTACAAATTTTGCTTATTATGAATAATGCTGCTAAGAGCATTCATGTAAAAGTATGTGTTTAAATATCTGTTTTCAATAGTTTTGGTGGGAGTGGGATTTCCTTAGCACTTGGTGATTCTAAAATTAGACTTGCACAAATACCAAAATGCTATCCAAAGTGGCCTCACTATTTTATATTCCAATGAAAAAAAAATTAGGGTCCCAGTGTCTTCACATCATCTCCAACCCATTTTAGTTTCCTTTAATAAATTTTTTAATTTACATTCCTGTACAATAAAAGTGCATTGTTGTATTAGAGAACATAATTGAGATATAATTCACAAAGCATAAATCTACACTGTTCAACTGTGCAATTAAATTACTTTTGGTATATTGACAGGTATGTGCAATCATTACCACAGTCTATTTTGGAACATTTCCTTTTCCTAATAACAAAACTCTGAACACAAATGCATATCTTTTAGAATGGCTAATATCCAAACCTGACAAAACCAAATGCTGGGAAGATGTAGAGCAACAAGAAATATAATTTATTGCTGGTGGAAAACCAGAATGTTACTGGCAATTTAGAAGACCTTGACAAAGTCTAAATATACTAAACAAGATATAATTCAGCAATCAGATTTCTAAGTTTTTTCTGAATGAGTTGAAAATTTATTTCCACAAAGATCACAGCAACTAATGTTTATAAAATCATTGTTATTGTCAAAATTGGAAGCAACTAAGATATCTTTGAATAGATGAGAATATAAACATACTCTAGTACTTCCATTCAATGGAGTTGCAGTATTATTCAGTAATAAAAATAAAGGAACTATCTAGCCAAAAAAAAAATCATGGAGGAACCATAAGTACATATTACTGAGTGAAATAATCAAACATGGAAAAGCCACATACTGTGTAATTCAAACTATATGACATTTAGGAAAAGTCTAAACTATAAAGACCATTAAATATTTGTTGTTGCCAGGGGGTCTGGGTGAAGAAGTATGTATTCCAGTTTCCTGAACCATTTGTTGAACAAAAATTCTTTCCTCAATTAGTATATTTGGTACCCTTGACAAAAAGCCAGTATACCATAGATGTACGGGTTTATTTCCAAACTTTCAATTTTGTTTCATTAATCTATACAATTTTCTTGATATCACTGTCATCTTGATTTGGTTATTGTGGCACTGAAATAAGTTGATATCAGGATATGTGAAAACTCCAAATTTGTTCTTTTTAAATATCCATTTGGCTATTTGAGTCCACTTGCAATTTCATATGAATTTCAGGGTTGGGTTTTCATTTGTGTGAAAAATGTGCTGGAATTTTGGTAAGAATTGTTTGATCTGTAAATCCTTTTGGGTAGTAAGTCTTCCTAACTATGGACATGGATATACTTTGTTCTTCATTAATTATTTCCAGCTTTATTTGTGGCTTTCAATGTACAAGTTTTTCACCTGCTTGGTTATATTTATTTCCAAATGATTTATACTTTAGAAACTATTGTGAATGGACTTTTAAAAACTATGTTCCATTTCAGAATATTCTTTGCTGGTGTACAGAAATATAACCAAATTATTGCATATTAATCTTCTAGATTGTGACTTTGCTGAGTTTTTCATTAGGTATAATGTTTTCTTGTGGATACTTTGCTTTTTTATATATAAGGATAATATCTGAAAGTAGAAATAATTTTATTTCTTCCTTTCCAATCTGGAGGACTTTCATTCCTTTTTCTTGCTTAATTGACTTGCAAAAGACTTCTACAACTATGTTGTATAGCAGTGATGAAATTGAGTGTGCTTGCATTCTTCCTGAGCTCAGTAAAAACCTTTCAATTTTGCACAATTGAATTTAATGTTAGCTATGGATTTTCATGTATGTCCTATATCATGTTGAGGAAATTACCCTGTGTTCTTTTTTATTTGAAAAAGATGTTGAATTTTGATAATGCCTTTTCTACATCAATTTAATTTTTCCCTTTGTTTTACTTATGTGGTCTATTACATAGATTGATTTACATATATTGATCCACTGTTGCAATTCCTGGGATATCCCATTTGGTATAGTGTATAATACATTTAATATGCTATAGATTCAAATTACTAGTACTTTTGAGGATTTTATGCATCTGTATTCATGTAGGCAATTGGTCTCTAGATTTCATGTGATGTTTTTATCTGGCTTTGGAATTAGGGTAACTGGTCTCAGAAAATGAAATAAGAAGAGTTAATTCCTCTGCCATTTTTTTCCAGAAAGTTTGAGAAGGTTTTGTTTTAATACTTCTTTGAATGTTCCTTAGAATTCACTCATGAATCCATCTGGTCTTGAGTTTTCTTTGTTGTGAAGATTTTTAATACTCAGAACTTCTATTTATTTTTGTATCAGTTTAGGTAACTTTGATGTTTCTAAGGATTCAGATATTTCCTCTAGATTATCTCATTTGTTGGTGTACATTTCTGCATAGTATTCTCTTACAACCTTTTAAATTTCTGCAAGATCAGTGGTAATAGCTCCCATTTAATATTGGGTCATAGCTATTTGTGTCTTCTGTTTTTTTCTTTGCCAATTTAGTAAAAGTTTGTCAATTTTATGGATTTCCTCAAAGAAGCAACTTTTAGTTTCCATGATCCTCTCAATTGTTTATCTATCTCTGTATAATTTGTCTTCTGTCTAACCATTCTATGAATTTTTGGTTTACTTTGATCTTTTACTAGTTCATCCAGATGTCACATTTTACATGATTTGAAATTTTATTTTTATTATAGGCATATATACCTTAAGTTTACCTTGAAGTATTGCCTCTGCCTCATCTCATATATTTTGGTATGCAGTCTTTTAACTCTATTTTTTCTCAACATGTTTCCTAATTTTTCTCATGATTTCATCATTGATCCATTGTTTGCTTAAGAGAGTATTGTTTGATTTCCAAATACTTGTGTATTTTCCAATTTTCTTTCTTTTATTGATTTATATCTTCATTATACTCTAGTTGGAAAAGTTGCTTGGTAAAATTTCAATCTATTCAAATTTATTGATATATGTTTTGTGAGTGAACAGTAGTCTATCCTTGAGAACAGTCCATGTACACTTGAGATGAATGTATATTCTGTTGTAATTGAGTGGAATGTTCTATATTTGTCTGTAATGATGAGTCTGTTTATAATATTGTTCATGTTTTCTGCTTCTTTTTTAATTTCTGCCAAGATGTAGCATATTGAAATCTCCATCTCATATTGTAGTATTTCCTATTTTTCTATTCAGTTCTGAAAATGTTTGCTTCCAGTATTTTGGGACCTGTGTTTAGGTGCATATGTGTTTCTTTTTTATTTTTTTAATATATTTTTAATTTTTTTAAAGATACTTAGATTATATAAATATTACCTTAAAAATATAGGGGATTACTATATGCCCCACACCCTACGTTTCCCCCACCTTAACAACATCCTTCATTAGTGTTGTACATTTGTTACAATTGTTGAACACATTTTGGAGCACTGCCACTAAGTGTGGATTATAGTTCACATTGTAGTTTACACTCTCTCCCACACAGTTTTGTAAGTTATGGCAAGATATATAATAGACTGCACCTGTCATTGCAATGTCATTCAGGACAATTTCAACATCCTAAAATGCCGTCTTATTATACCTGTTTCCCCCCCCCTTCAGAACTTCCAGTGGCCACTGTCTCCACATCAATGATAAAACTTCTTCCATTGCTATAATCACAATAAGTCTATAGTATAATACCAGTAAGTCTATTCTAGTCAATTTTTCATTCCCATATCCTGAGGATTCTCGGATGGTGATGCCCACTCCAGCTATAATTGAGAGGGGGCTTAGATCCCCTGAGGCCGATGGATGGGACTAGCTTGCTTAGAGTTGCAGACTCTCTCTGTTCCCTGAGATGATCATTGTCTATCACCATCTCCTTTTTAGTTGTTTTGGCTGAGTCCAATGAATTGGAGAGTAGGTATTGCAACTCTGTTGAGATTCAGGGCCCAGCTGACACACAGACAGCTCAAAGATTTAAGCTTCTTGAACATATGCATATCAACTCTAGTACTAACTTTAGGTTCAACTAGAAGAGGCAGAAGTGCCATTTGTAGGGAAAACATACCTGAGCCCAACTCTATCGCACTGGGGAGCATAAATTCCAAAGTAGGGAACACTGGCAGGGCACTAAACTCGTGAGCTGTCTCTCCTGCCTTTATGTTTCTAAATGTTACAAATTCTTTGTGTACTGATACCTTTTAAATATATATTGTCCTTGTGTCTCCTGAAACAGATTTTGACTTAAAGTCTTTTGTTCTGTATTGGTATAGCTACCTCACTTTCTTTTGGTTTGACTATGCATGGAATATTTGTCCATTCTTTCACTTTCAACCTTTCATCTGTTAATTAAGGTTTGTCCATTGTAAATGACATATAGTTGGGAAATCCTTTTTTTATCCTTTTGCCAATTTGCGTGTTTGATTGGAGAGCTTAATCAATTTATATGAAAGTAATTATATATCAGACAGGAGTTACTTCAGCCATTTTGCACTTTGTTTATATTTTTATATGATTTTGGTCTTAGTATGAGATTTTATGAGTCTCTCATTTGAGCATGGGGATGCACAAGTCCAAGTTCTGCAGCCAGGATGCAAACCAGGGGCTCTGATGAAAGTCCAATGAAGGTCCTTGATGAATTTCTGGGAGACATTGACTGTCCAAAGACTAGCTGGGAAATTCTCTCTGAATGCTGAAATCACTTCCCCTTTTAAGGCATTCAACTGATAGAATAAAACATCACTTATTGCTGACAGCAATCTCCCCAGTTGATCATAGAGGTAATCAGCCATCTATGCATTAAACTCACTGATGACTAAAGCCCATGAATTTCTTTGTATTACAATTAGCCCAATGCTTGCGTGACCAAACAACTAGGCACCATTACCTGGCTGAGTTGACACAGCCTAATCATCACATCTACCCCTTGTCAACTCGGCAGCCATACACATTACCTTAAATCATACTTAGTCTCTGAATAAAAATAATAGACATGCATATATATATTTCTGCCTAACAATGTTCAACTCTCCTGCATACAACTGGAAACACATTAATTCCTTACAGAATAGGGTGCAAGTCCTTAGGTAATATGCACTCTTAAACTTGACATCCTTAAATATTATGACATGAAACTAATACAACTTGTCGTATAATGTATTAGTCAGCCAAGGGGTGCTGATGCAAAATACCAGAAATCTGTTGGTCTTTACAAAGGGCATTTATTTGGGGTAGAAGCTTGCAGTTACCAAGCCATAAAGCATAAGTTTCTTAGTCTGTTGACCCGTGTTAGAGCAAGACAGCTACCAACATCTGCCAAGGTTCAGGCTTCTTGGGCTCCTCTCTTCCTGGGGTTCCATTTCTGTCTTGGCTTAGCTTCTCTGTTTCCTCCACAAGGTCAGCTGTAGAATATGAGGCTCTCTATGCTATGCCTCTCTCCACAAGGCCAGCTATAGACTATCAGGTGAATGGCTTATTTCTATCCTGGGGTCTTCTCTTCTTCCTCATGACCAAGCTCCTCCGTCTGCTCACCTCCCTGGGCTCCAGCATCAAAACTATAACATCAGAACTGCTCCAACTCTGTCCTTTGCCATGCCTTTTATCTTTGATTTCCCACCCTCCAAGGGGTGGGGTTCAGCACCCTACTGACATGGCCCAATCAAAGCCCCAATTATAACTTAATCATTCCCAGATGACATGTTTACAAGCATAATCCGATATCTATTTTTGGAATTCATAACTTCATCAAACAGAAAAACTTCTACACTCTACCCTCTGAATTACAAAAATACATTACAATATTAAAAAAAAAAAACTTAAATCAGTAACAATTCAAGTTTAAAATTATATCATAATCAGTTTAAAGAAATACAGTTTGTCTTGAGGCAAAATATCATCTGCTGTAGATCTCTGAAACTTACAAAATCATTTAACTGCTTCCAATACACAAATGGAAAGAAAAAAAATATTTTTATTATCATAAAGAGAAATTGGTAGGGAAACACGAGTCAGGTCCTCCACAGTTCAGTAAACCTTCAGGGCATCCTCCATTCGATTTCAAAGACTAAGAGTCATTCTTAAGATGATGGTTTCTTCTACTTGGGGCCACATTGGGGTCCACCCTTTCCACAGGCTTGCCCAATTGCCATTTTCTTGGTTCCACCCTCATCAAGCATCTCAGTGTCGACCAAGCTCTAGACTTTACCCACCAAGAGTGTTGGGGTAATTACCACACCTTACCCAATCTTTGGGTTAGAGTCTTATCACCCCTAGTGAAGACAACATTCCCCCTAACCTTTGGCACACAGGTTCAACCCTCTCAGAGCAATGAGTTGACCACCTGGCCTTCCCTAGTCCATGGGGGACAGACAAACCCTTCTTAGATCTATGGGGTGCTGACCTTAACCACCCTAAACTTTGAGGAATGTGTTCCATCCTTCCTGTACCCTGGAGCAGCAAAACTCTCACAGAATATCTGGTAGGAACATCCACCCTCTTCAACTGCTGGGGAAACTCACCCTCTCTGCACCCTGGGGATGCAAATCTCTCCCAGAACATTGGGAGGGAACATCCACTCTCTTCAATTGCTGGGGAAAACTACACTCTCGGTACATATGGGTTGGGCTCCTCTCTTTACCTAAGGTGATGTCCTAATTCCAGATCTCAGCTTCCATGGTTTTCTTCTTAAAGCTGTTTCTCCTTCAATCTGTCCATTTAGTCCAAGCTTACAGTGGTTTTGTTCATATGGCATTCTTAAAAACGTTGTTGGTTTAGCATGCAAGAAGCAGGGGTCCAAGCCATCAGACCATAAGACTTTCCACAAGTCTTTCTGAGATAATTGCATCTTCAATCCTGATTTACAAGTTTCAGATTTAGCTAAGTCCTCAAATGGGGCACTATTGTCTGGGAGCTCAATTTCCAGAGGCTTGGAATTTCTGGGATCAGTTTCTGTTTCCTTTGTGCCCAAGAGCTCAGTCCTTAGTGTATTTCTTTCATCTAACATTTTGCTATAAGCTACAAGGAGAAGCCAAGCCACATTCTCCGTGTTTACTTTGGAAAGTTCTTCAGCTAAATGCTCAGGTTTACCATTTTTAAATTCTGTCTTGCATATAACACCAGGAGTTAATCTTGCTAAGTTCTCTGCAACTTTAAAACACAGATCACCTTTCCTCCAGTTTCCAATATTAGTTTCATCATTTACTTTTAAGGCATCATAGAAAGTCTCTTTAGTGTCCATATTGCTATCAACAGTCTCTTCAAAGTGATCTAGGCCTTTGCCACAAACATTTCACATGCTGATGCAAAATACCAGAAATCAGTTGGTTTTTATAAAGGGTATTTATTTGGGGTAGAAGCTCACAGTTATTGGGCCATAAAGCATAAGTTTCTTCCCTCACCAAAGTCCTTTGCCACATGTTGGAGCAAGACAGCTACTGACATTTGTGAGGGTTCAGGCTTCTTGGGTTCTTCTCTTCCCAGGGCTCCGTTTGTCTCTGGGATTAGCTCCTCTGTTTCCTCCACAAGGTCAGCTGTAGACTATGAGGCTCTCTAGGTTTTGTCTCTCTCCACAAGGCCCTCTATAGACTCATGTCTATATGTCAAGACATGTCAAATGGCTCATGTCTTTTCCTGGAGCCTTGTCTCCTTCCTCATGATGAAGCTCTCTTTCTTCCCAGAGCTCCAGCTCAAGACTCCAACATCAGAACTGCTAAAACCCTGTCCTTTGTCATGCCTTCTATCTTTGATTCCCCACCCACCAAGGGGTGAGGTTCAGTGCCCTACTGATGTGGCCCAGTCAATGCCCTAATTATAAATTAATCATGCCCAGATTAACAGACCAGTTTACAAGCATAATCCAATATCTATTTTTGGAATTCATAACTATATCAAACTGCCAAACTGCTACATATACTAAGGGAAAAGATTTGGGAAGAAAACAAAGAAATTCATTTTGTGTACATATACAGTCATGACAAAACAAGTAAGAAAGATCCATGACTATTACAGTCTTCATTTCAGTAAGTGGTCATGTTCTATCAATCCAGCTGCTTCAGGGTGATGGGTAACATGGTGAGACTAGTGAAATCTATGGGTAGTGCCCATTCCTGCACATCATTTGCTGTGAAATGCGTTCCTTAACCAGAAGCAATTCTGTATGGAATGCTATGGGGGTGGATAAGACATTCGGTAAGTCCACAGATGGTAGTTTTTGGAAGAAGCATTGTGTGCAGGAAATGCAAACCAATGTCCAGAGCTTGTGTCTATTCCCATTAAAACAAATCATTGCCCCTTCCATAGATGAAGTGGTCCAATGTAATCAACCTGCCAACAGGTAGCAGGATGATCACCTTGAGAAATGGTGCCATTTTGGGGGCTGAGTATGGTTCTCTACTGCTGGCAGATTAGGCAATCAGCAATGGTTATAGGCAAGTCAACCTTTGTGTGGGCAAGTCCATGTTGTTGAGTCCATGCATAACCTCCCAACCTACCTCCATGGCCACTTTGGTCATGAGCCCATACAGCAATGACAGGAGAGGCTGAAGAAAAAGGCTGAGCATTAACTACAGAGAAGGTCATTTTATCTACTTGATTATTAAAATCTTCCTCTGCTGAAGTCACCCTCTGGTAAACATTTATGTGGGACCAAAATAATTTCATGTTCTTTCTCAACTCAGAAAGGTCTAACCACATACTTCTTCCCCAGACCTCTTTGTCACAAATTTTCCAATCATATTCCTTCTAAGTCCTGACCATACAGACAAACAATTGGCAATAGCCCATGAATCAGTGTATAAATGCACCTCTGGCCATTTCTTTCTCCAAGCAAAATGAACAAACAGGTGGTGCAGTGCTTGAAGTTCTCCACACTGAGAAGATTTGCCCTTACCACTGTCTTTCAGGGATGTCCCAGAAAAGGGCTGCAGCTCTACACTTTTGGGTGGTATCTGCATATCATGCAGAACCATCTTTAAACCAGGCCTGAGTTTTCTATTCCTCAGTCAACTGATTGTAAGGGACTCCCCATGAGGCCAAAGCTGTTGGCTAGCAAAGAAAAGGTAACATGGCAAGGGTGGTGACCACGGACATTTGGGCTACTTCCTCATGTAAATTACTTGTTCCTTCAGGACCCACTCAAGGGGTCCCACTTGAAGGGTCCCACTCATGTATCTCATACATGTCACTTCCACTTTATTAGGGAGTCTTGCTGTGCACACCCAACTTTATGGTTTTGTGGGTCAGACAATACCCAACTCATAAAATGCAACTCAGGTCTCATGGTAATTTGATGGTCCATGCTTAAGCATTCAATCTTTACTAAGGCCCAGTAACAGGCTAAAAGCTGTTTCTCAAAAGGAGAGAAGTTATCTGCAGAGATGGCAGGGCTTTATTCTAAAATCTCAAGGGTCTGCATTGTGATTCTCCTATAGGGGCCTGCCAAGGTGCCACACAGAATCTCTATTTGTCACTGAAACTTCCAGCACCATTGGATCTGCAGAATCATATGTCCCAAGTGATAGTGTAGCTTGTACAGCAGCCTGGATGTGTTGCAAAGCCTCCTTTTGTTCTGACCCCTAATCATCAAACTTAGCAGCTTTTCTGGTCATTCAGTAAATGGGCTGCAGTAGCACATCCAAATGAGGAATGTATTGTCTCCAAAATCCAAAGAGACCAACTAAGTGTTGTGCCTCTTTTTTGGTCATAGATGGGGTCAGGTGCCACAGCTTATCCTTCACTTTAGAAGGGAAATTTCAACATGCCTCACAGCACTGGACACCTAGAAATTTCACTGAAATGGAATGACCCTGTATTTTTGTTGAATTTATCTCCCATCTTCTCTCATGCAAATGTCTTACCAATAAGCCTAGAGTCTT
The DNA here is from genome assembly GCA_029593785.1 of Cabassous unicinctus. Classification (NCBI taxonomy): domain Eukaryota; kingdom Metazoa; phylum Chordata; class Mammalia; order Cingulata; family Chlamyphoridae; genus Cabassous; species Cabassous unicinctus. The sequence goes on from JAQZBX010089680.1 coordinate 11,712, forward strand.
TCTACTTCTTGCTCACTAGGCCCTATCACCATGATATCATCAATATAATGGACCATTGTGATGTCCTGTGGGAGAGAGAGATGATCAAGTTCCGTGCAGACAATATTATGACATAGGGTTTGGAAAGCTTTGATTAGTTGTTCAATGTTCTGCATCTCTTCCTGGTTTTTAGTTTGTTCATTGGACTGGTCCATGTCTTCCTGTTTCTCAGTGTGGTTTGTAATTTTTTGTTGCCCTCTAGTCATGATTTTATCTTGATGGGTTTATTCTGTTGATTAGCTTCTCTCTCTGTTCTAGAATTTTATTTAGCTGGTGGTTCTGTGTGTGTGTGAAGTTTTCTCTTTGGCACTTTTTCTTCTTATTTTATTTCCTTGCTTCTTTCTATGTTCCCTTGAAGGCAAAAGATTAGGGCCAGAGGAATCAAAAGATGTGAGAAAGGAAGAAGGATAATAGTAATATTGATAGAAGTTAGAAGAGGGGCTGTATAAGACTTAATGAAATGAATATTTAGCTCATGCAGGCAGTGTAGAGTAATAGGGAAAAAAGTGGAGTACTGCAATGGACTGGGAAACCAAATAGAGGAATATATATATAATGATTCAGAAGGGTAGAATGATGAGGAGGGAGAGAAAGAGTAAAGAAAAGGCTGAAAGGAAAAAAATTAATATTAATAAAAATAGAAAAAAACAGAATAGATAGAATAGAAATTGCCACCCTTAAGTTGTGGGCTAATGAAAAAACGTGGTATTTAAGAACCACAACAGAAAGCAGAAGGCAGAAAGATGAAGGAAGTAAAAGAGATAGCTTGGGATACAAAATCAATATAGAGAATGGGAAATCAGTGAAGAAGAAGCAGAGCAAAGAAGAGAGAAGCTAGCAGCACCTAATT
>JAQZBX010089681.1:0-12602 GCA_029593785.1 Cabassous unicinctus
ATATAATGTTCACTTTCCTAGAATAGTCATAGTTACTTACCTTATTAAGTAAGATATTGAAGTTATTAAGAGACATGAGTATATAACACATTCACATTACCAGAATCTCTCTCTATACAATACTTATATACCCAGATAATGACCTTGGTTCCCATTGTGAGGTTCACAGACCTTCTTCACTAATAATCATCTTATTTTTAAAATTTGGAACAAAAATTATTAAATATTAAATATTTAAGATAAAGTAAAAGGCACAAAAATAATAGGAAACACCTTTGCTTACCACCTACAACACTCCTTGAGAAATAAAGCATGGCAATTTTCACCTCTGCTCCACAGAGATAACTATCATTAAAGATATTTTGGTGTTTACTATTACTATACATTCTTAAACGCATTTACTACATGCATTTTTATCAAACCATAGATAGAATTATTTTGCACACTTTAGCAAATATCAATGATTTTATTAAACGATAGTAGTTCTCAGATTTTTATCAAATTCATTTATATTTTTCAGACATTACCACAACTTGAGATAAAAGTTTGAAACATACTATTTCAATTTTCCCTCAAAATTTATTTCTGTACATTTGACTTTTATGAATATGTTCATTGGACTTCAATGACTTTTTTCCCATTTGTGGCACTTAAAAGTTAAAACTTTGGAATATGAGAATGTTATGTTTATTTATTTTTATGTAGTAGATGAGAAACCTGAGGATTTCAGTTACAAAACTTGCCCATGTCTCACAACTAGTAAATGACACAACTGAAACTTATGTTTAGTTCTCTCTCATTTAAATCTCTCGCAATTAACCAATCTTCTGCTGCTTTTTAGAATATTATATTTAAGTCTTACTCTGTAGTTTACTCTGTCTTTTAAGAAGCACTAGCATTTTAGATAAATTTATGCACTTCATTTAAACAAATCAATTTTATTAATACATATTAGGAAAGCATACAGCCTATCCAAAGTGTACTATCTATGGTATCTGGCATAATCACATAGTTGTGCATTCATCACTTCAATAATTACTAGAACATTTTTATTATTTCAATAATAAAAAAAAATAATAATAAACAAAAGACAAATAAACAAAAAATTCATCACCTCTCAATCTCTCTACTCTTTCCCTGCTGTACATAGCTGCTATTTCTGGCTATTTTAGCATATTTATTTAATTTTAAAGCCATTCTATTGAGACATATCTACACACCATGCAATCTATCCTAAGTGTGTAATAAATGGGTCTTAGTATAATCACAATGTTGTGGCTTCATCACCAAAAAAGTTTTAGAACAATTTCATTACTCCAAAAAGAAAAACTCCACACCCCTTAGCAGTCATCCCACAATCCCTCTATCCTTCCACAACCCTGCATAACTACTAATCTCATTTCATCTTTATAAATTGAATGATATTTACATATTTTTTCTCATTTTTTATAATATACTTTTTTAAAAAAATTATTTTATTTATTATTTCTCCCAACCCCCTCATTGTTTGCACTTTCTGTGTCTGTTCATCTTCCTTGTTTCTTTAGGAGGCACCGGTAACCAAACCCAAGACTGCCAATATGGGAGGGAGGCACCAAATAGCTTGAGCCACCTCCGTTCCCTGCTTTGTTGTGTCTCTAATTGTGTTTTTCTTCTGTGTCTCTTGTTGCATCATCTTGTTGTGACAGCTTGCCATGCCTCCCCGTCGCATCAGCTCACTGTCTAGCTCGTCCTCTTTAGGAGGCACTGGGAACCTCCGCTCCCTGCTTTGTTGTGTTTCTCTGTTTTTCTTCTTGTGTCTCTTGTTTTTTGGCTTGCTGCATCTGTCTGTTGCACAAGCTTGCTGACTTCTTTAGGAGGCACTGGGAACCGAACCAGGGACCTCCCATGTAGTAGGTGGGAGCTCAATCCCTTGATCCACATCCACTTACCTATAATATACTTTTTTTAATTTTTATTTTTATAGATACTTAGATTACATAAATGCTATATTAAAAAATATGGAGGATTCCCATGTGCCCCACTCCCTACCCTTTGCACTTTTTCCACATTAACAACATCCTTCATTAGTGTGGTACATTTGTTACAATTGAACACAGTTTGGAGCATTGCCACTAAGTATGGATTATGGTTTACATTGTAGTTTACACTCTTTCCCGCACAATTTTGTAAGTTATGACAAGATATATAATGGCCTGTATCTGTCCTTGCAATGTTATTCAGGACAATTCCCAAATCCTGAAAATGCTCCCATATTACACCTATTTTTCCCTTTCCCTGCCCTCAGAACCTCCAGTGGCCACTATCTCCACATTAATGGTAACAGTTCTTCTATTGCTAGAATCACAATAAGTGTATAGTAGAATAACAGTAAGTCTACTCTAGTCCATCATTCATTCCCCAATCCTGAGGATTCTGGGATGGAGATGCCCACTCTGCCTCTAATTGAGAGGGGGCTTAGATCCTGTGGGGCATGGAGTCACACAATATGTAGTACTTTGTGCCTGGTTTCTTTCACTCATCATAATGGCCTTTTTTTTTTTGGCTATTACCATTTTGTAACATTAACATACATTTGTTCGATTTCAAAGGAAAACAGTCTTATATATGCATTATCATCCATATTTGTATTTCACCTGAGGTTTTACTATGCTATACAGTCCCATGTTACATTTTTAGCTTTCCTTTTAGTAATTTACATGACTTTAGACTTTCCCTTTCAACTATTGTCATACCCATATAATAGCTCTGCTAGTTACAAACACCATGATGTACTTTCACCTTTTCCCTTCTTTTCCAAAGTTTAACACACATCCTTTCGACCAATTCTACACTAGTTAACCCTCAGCTTTCCATTCTCTAAACTCATTCTATTTTCTGGTCACCCATATTCAGGTTAACTCCATAAGATTACACAATATATTTAGTTCATAATAGTGCAATTATACAATATTTGACATTTTGTGTCTGGCTTGCTTTACTCAACATAATGTCTTCCAAGTTCATCCATGTTGTCATGTTTTATCACTTCCTTTCTTCTACAGCTGCATAATATTCCATCATGTGTATACACCACAGTTTATCCATTCATAGTTGATGGACACCTGGGATGTTTCCAACTTTTGGCAATTGTGAATAACACTGCTATGAACATCAGTGTGCAGACATCTGTGCATGTTACTGCTCCCAGTTCTTCTGGGTACATATACCTGATAGTGGTATTGCTGGGTCACATGGCAAATCTATATTCAAATTCTTTAGGGACAGCTAAACAGTCTTCCACAGTGGCCGTACCATTCTTCATTCCCACCAATAGTAAATAAGTGTTCCTATCTCCCCACATCCTCTCCAACACTTGTAGTTCTCTGTCCTTTTAATAGTGGCATTCTAATAGATATGAAATGATATCTAATTGTAGTTTTGATTTGCACTTCACTATCGTAAATGATGTTGAACATTTTTTCATGTGTTTTTGGATTTTTTTTTTCCCATTTGTATTTCTTCTTTGGACAAATGTTTATTCAAGTCTTTTGCCCAATTTTTAATCCAGTCATTTGTCTTTTTATTGTTGAGTGGTAGCATCTCTTTATATATCATGGATATTAAACCCTTATTGGATATGTGATTTCCTAATATTCTCTCCCATTGATTCTTTTGCCTTTTTACCCTTTTTACAAAGTCCTTTTAACAAAGTGTTTAATTTTGACACAGTCCTATTTATGTATTTTTTCTTTTGTTATGCATGCTTAGGGTGTAAGATCCATGAAACTACCACCTACCACAAGATCTTTAAGATACTTCTCCTCATTTTCTTTTAGTAGTTTTATGGCTCTGGCCTTTATATTTAGGTTTTTGATCCATTTTTGAGTTGATTCTTGTGTTGGGGGTGAAACAGGGGTCCTCTTTCATTTTTTTGGTTATGGATATCTAGTTCTCCCAGAACTTCTTCTTGAAGAGACTGTTCTATCCCAGTAACATGGACTTGGTAGGTTTGTCAAAACCAGTTGTTTGTAGAGGTAAGGGTTTATTTCTGGACTCTCAATTTTATTCCACTGATTGATGTTTCTATCTTTGTGCCAATACTATGCTGTTTTGACCACTGGAGTTTCGTAAAATGTTTTAAGGTCAGGCAGTGAAATTCCTCCCCTATCATTCTTCTTTTTTAGAGTGTTTTTGGCTATTAGGGTACACTTTCCCTTCAAAATAAATTTGGTACTTTCTATTTCTGTAAAGTAGACTTTTGGAATATTGATTGGTAGTGCATTGAATGTATAAATTAGTTTGGGTAGGATCGACATCTTCATGATATTTAGTCTTCCAATCCATGAACATGGAATGTCTTTCCATTTGTTTAGGTCTTCTCTGATTTCTTTCAGATTGTTTTGTAGTTTTCTGAATATAGGACCTGCACTTCTTTGGTTAAATTGATTCCTAGGTATTTGAGTCTTTTTGTTGCTATTGTAAATGGAATTTTTTCCCTGATTTCCTTCTCAGATTGTTCAATACTAGTGTACAAAAACATTCAGTTTTGTGTGTTGATCTCATATCCTGCCACTTTGCTGAACTCATTTATTAGTTCAAATAGCTTTGTCATAGACATTCCAGAATTTTCTAAGTATAAGGTCATATCATTTGTGAATAGTGATAGTTACTTCCTCTTTTCCTATTTGGATACTTTTTTTTTTTTTCTTATTTAATTGCTTTAGCTAGAACTTCTAGCACGATGTTGAATGACAGTGGAGACAGTAGGCATCCTTGTCTTGTTACCAATTGTAGAGGGCTGGCTTTCAACCTTTCCCCATTGAGTATGACATTGGCTGTGGGATTTTCATATATGCCCATTATCATATTAAGGAATTTTCCTTCTTTTCCTATTTTTTGAAGTGTTTTTATCAAGAAAAGGATGCAGAATTTTGTCAATGCCTTTTCTGCATTGATCGAAATGATCATGTGTTTTTTTTCCTTCAAATTGTTAGTGTTGTGTATTACATTAATTGATTTTCTCATGTTGAACCACCCTTGCATACCAGGAATAAATTCCACTTGGTCATGGTGTATGATTCTTTTGATATGTTGTTGGATTCTATTTGCAAGTACTTTGTTGAGAATTTATGCTTTTATGTTCATTAGAGAGATTGATCTATACTTTTCATTTCTGGTAGTATATTTATCTGGCTTTGGTATTAGGGAGATGTTGGCTTCATAAAATGTGTTGGGTAATTTTCCCACTTCAATATCATGGGAAGAGTTTAAACAGGTTTGGTGTTATTTCTCAAAATGCTTCATAGAATTAACCTGTGAAGTCATCTGATCCTGGACTTTTCTTTATTGGAAGATTTTTGATGACTAATTCAATCTTTTAAAATGTGATTGGTTTGTTGAGTTCTTGCATTTCATGTAGCTTCAGTGTAAGTTGTTTTTGTGTTTCTAGGAATTTGTCCATTTCCTCTAGATTGTCTAGTTTTTTGGTATAAGGTTTCTCATAATATACTCTTACGATCTTTTTTATTTCTGTGGGGTCAGTCATAACGTCCCCCTTTCATTTCTGATTTTATTTAGTTGTATCTTCTCTCTTTTTTTCTTTGCTAGTCTAGATAAGGTTTTGTCAACTTTATTGATCTTCTCAAAGAACCAGCCTTTTTGTTGTTGTTGTTGTTCTCAATTTCATGTATTTCTGCTAATCGTTATTATTTTTTTCCTTCTGCTTGCTTTGGGAATGATTTGCTGATCTTTTTCTGTTTTCTCCATTTTCTCAGTTAGATCTTTGATTTTAGCTCCTTCTTCTTTTTTAATATAGGTATTTAAGGCTATAAATTTCCTTCCCAGCTCTGCTTTTGCTGTATCCCATAACTTTTGATATGTTGTGTTTCTTTTTCATTTGTCTCAATATATTTACTAATTTCTTCTTTGGCCTTCTGATTGTTTGGTTGTGTGTTGCTTAGCCTCCAAACATTTCTGAATATTCCCCTTTCCTGTTTATTATTGATTTCCAGTTTCATTTTATTGTGATCTGAGAAGCTCTTTTTATATTTATTGAGACCTGCCTTGTGACCTAACCTGTGAGCTAGCCTGGAGAAAGATCAATGAGCACTTGAGAAGAATGTATAACCTATTGATTTGGGATGCAACATTCTGTATATATCTTTCAGGTCTAGTTCATTTATCATATTGTTCAAGTTCTCTCTTTCCTTATTGATCTTCTGTCTAGTTGTTCTCTCTAATGATGTGAGTGGTGTGGTGAAGTCTCCAGCTATTATTGTAGAGATGTCTATTTCTCCCTTCAGTTTTGCAAGAGTTTGCTTTATACACCCTGGTTAGGTGCATAGACTTAATGACTTTTTTTTCCTGGTGGTTTGTCCTTTTTATTAATATATAATGACTTTCTGTATCTCTTATAACTTTTTTACATTTGTCCAATATTAGTATAGCTACCCCTGCTCTTTTTTGGTTATTGTTTCCATAGAGTATTTTTTCTGACCTTTCACTTCCAACTGGTTTGTATCTCTGGGTCTAAGGTGAGTCTCTTGTAGATACCATACGGATGGCTCATATTTTTTAATTTAATTTTATTTCTTTATACATTCTGTCATGCTATACCTTTTGATTGGGGAAATTAATGCATTCACATTCAGTGATATTAATGTAAATGTAATTTACTTCCACCATTTTATTCTTTGGTTTTCATATGTCATATCTTATTTTTGTTTGTCTTTTTATTCTTTTGGTTATCCTTTCTGCTATTCTTGCCTTCTACACTCTCCTCTAAGCCTCTCTCTCCTGCCTTTTTCTTTTGGGCTGTAAGACTCCCTTTAATAATTCCTGCAAAGGTGGATTCTTTTTTACAAACTCTCTGAGTTTCTGTTTGTTTTTGAATATTTTAAACTCACCTTTGTATTTGAAGGACAATTTTGCTGGAAAAGGATTCTCGGCAGGCAATTTTTCTCTTCAGTATCCTAATTGTATCATACCATAGTCTTCTTGCCTCCATAGTTTCTGATAAGAAATCTGCACTAAGTCTTACTGGGCATGCTTTGTATGTGGTGGCTTGTTTATCCCTTGCTGCGTTCAGAATTTTCTCTTTATCTTTGACGTTTCATGTTCTGAGTAGTATGTGTCTTGGAGTGGGTCTATTTGGATTTATTCTGATTGGGGTACACTGAGCTTTTAGGACATGTAAGTTCATTTCTTTCATGAGTGTTGGGAAATTTTCATCCATTATTTCTTCAAATACTCTTTCTTCCCCTTTTCTCTTCTCTTCTTCCTTTGAAATTCCCATGAAAACTATGTTGTTGCATTTCATGTTATCATTCAACACTCTAAGTCCCTGCTCAATTTTTTCTATTCTTTTTTCTCTTCAATTTCAGCTACTGTAGCACTTATTCTTTCTTCTATCATTTCAAGTCTGCAATTGTATGCCTCTAATATGTTTTTGATTTCACCTATCATGTCTTTCATTCCCATGTGCTCAGTTACTTTACTATTTAGATTTTCAAATTCTTCTTTGTACTCATTCAGTGTCTTCTTGATGTTTTTTATCTCTTTAGTCATATTGTTTTTCAACTCATTAATTCAATTTTGGAAAATTGTATGAATCTCATTGATTAGCGGTCTTAAATCCTGTGTCTCATCTAAGTCTTTGATATATTCCTTTGCTTGGGACATTTCTTACATTTTCTTAGTATGGTTTGTAATTTTTGCTGATGTCTAGGCATCTGATTATCATAGTGAGTTTATTCTCTTGCTCAATTTCTCTCTCTTCTGTAGGGATTTAGTGGCAGTAGACTGTATTATTGCCATACTTTGATTCTTGGTTCAACCTGTTCTAGATCTTTAAGATTTTCCCTGTTAGTTGTTCAAATCTGGGCCCTGGGCCCAGTAATGTGTTGCCAACTCACTTCCATGGGCCTTGGGGAGGGAGGCTGTAAAGGCTGTAAAAGTCCCTCTCACTTATTTACTTTTAATCCGCTCACATGCTCTTCTTTGGTTGGCAAACAGATGGTGCTCTTCAGCAGGCTTTTCAGTACAAAGCTTTGTTGGAGTATGTTTGCTGCAACAGGGACTAGACCAATGTATCAGAGATTCCTGCCTGGAGACTAAGGACCTCAAAAATCAAACTTTCAGAGACAGTTCTCCAACCTTTGCTGGTAGCCTTCTCTCTTTTTCCAGGTAGGAAATAATTCTACCTCCCTCTGCATCCTCAATAACCAGTCCTAGTTAGTAAGGAGGGTGTTTGAGAGGGTCTGATCTCTTTAGTCCTGAGCCAGCTCCCAAGGCAAACAATGGTGTGGCCCCACATGTCCTGGACGGACAGAGACACAGCAGACCAAATTGTGGGTCAAAAGATGAATCAGCCTTAGGCTGTGGCTCTCTCTCACTTGCTTCCTGAGGAGGTAGATCCCTGTGGCCCTTAAGTCTGTAGCTGCAGGCCCAAGGCTGGAGAATTAAATGCTTTCTCCTCGTAGGGTATGGGAGGTGTGCCAGCAGCTCCAACTGTAGTCTACTCATGGCCTTAATGTCAAGATTTCTTTCCTGTGCCTCTCCCTCATCTGGATGGTTTCCAGCCTTCCCTTGGTGTCCTATACCCAAGAACATTTATTCCCAGACCATTTCTACCTGCCCTATAGCTATTTTTCTGTGAGAGGAGAGAGTCCAGTGTCTTTCTAATCTACCATCTTCCTGGAAGTCTTTATATAATTTTCAGTGGTTGCCTATGGTGTGGTTTGAACAGGTAAATCATAAATGCTATTTCCTTCCACCATTTAATTACTAAAATAAGTTACCTTCTCATGCTTCATGTTCAAAGGCTAACAAATCTTAATAGTACTATTAATCAGAATAGAGCAGTCAAAACTCCAGCTTTAATTGACAATAAACATAGAATGTATTGTCTGATTTGAGTTGACAGATGCTAGACAATTTACCAGAGTCTAAGTACTTAGAATGGGATGAAAACTGTACAGCTATTTTTGAGACATTTTTACAAATTTCTGGTCTAGAACCCAAGAATCAGTTTTTAAAGACAAATTTATATTAAAAAAAGGAACAAAATTCTACTGTACTGAGGAGACTGTAAGCTCCTTCTATATGAATAAAACATCAGTTCAGAATGCAGAAATGCCACATGTAGTAGCCTGAGTGAAATTATTTAACCAAAAGTCAAAATAGAGAGAAATTTAAAATGGTATCTTTCAGTCAGCATAATTAGATCAGGATCTGATCAAAGCATAGGAAAGTACTAAGAAAGCATTTAGAGTCTTTACCCTGAAAATGAACTGAACATATAGAGAAACCCAACTGTCTGAGATGAAAAGAAGGATGAACAGAATAAGGTATACGAAGAGAAAAAGGAATATTCATATAACTAATTCTAACTAATACACCATGGTAAAATATTTACTTTTTGTAGATACAGAATTTAATTTCATTGCATATAATTTTGTTGAAAACATGGAGAAATATTATGAAAATAATAATTACTGCAATAAAATATTCTATCTCTAAAGAATTGTACTTACAAGGATACAGAGGTTAGAGAGTTTATATACCTCGCCCAATTTGCACAACTCTAAAATGACAGGTCAGGAATTTGAACCAATGTTAAACTTATTGCATATTCCATGTTAAGTGAGAAGAAAACTCCAAAAATAAAAGAAATATAAATGAAAGACAGCCTGGGAATAAAGTAATATGAAAAATTCAAGTTCTGTGGAATCTTAATGATTAGCTTATTTTATTGTAAGTTACTAGATTGAATCCTGACTGAAGCAAACACTGGGACTACTGCTACTTGAAGTTTCATATTAGTGAGAATCTGAGTCCCTTTTTCTAATGTTTGGTTTAGCAGCAGCTGTAGAGAAGTGAAAGCACCAGCTTTGATTATGTAGGCGCTTCTGGCCACTTTTATTGATATTAAGTTATACTGTGGTCAGTACTGTACTAAAAGAATTGGCATGTTTGTGCAGTAATGTAAAAACAGCCATGGTTTTAATAGCCATTAGTTTTTCTCTATTAGACATTGTTTATTCTTGTAATTAGGAAGCAAGTTATTCTTCCTTGGGCTGTTAAGATTTCTTCATGGTAAATAAACAACTATTTTGGGAATTGATATCAGAAAAGGGATTAATCTAAGTCAAGACTTTCTTACCCCAACATATAACACTGATCCTGACCTTGAATTTAATCTTAACAAAATCCCTAAATAAATTTCTGAAGAAAACTTTAAAACAGACCTAAAACAAAGCTCTACTATAACTCTCACCCTAAATATAAAGCTATGAAGTCTCCAAAGTTTAATATCCCATCTGTCAGATGGACCTGAACAAGCAAATGCAGAACATGCAGCAATTATATCTTTAGGTAATGGAATCAATATGTGTCCAGAGGAATTAATATTGCATATTAATAAGAAAATTTCCATTATGATGAAATTTACAATTTAGTGGAACTGTTGAAACATAGAACTTTACATGTACACAGACATATATATACACAATGTTTAAGTAAATTAACTCAAAGCTAGTGAATATTATTGAAGATATCAAAACCACAAATAAATGAATGCATGTTTAAGGAATAAATTATTATAACAATATTATTAATCATCTAAGACATTAGAAAAATATCATAGATCCTTGAGCTGAATTTGTCTTCTTAATTTTCTTGGCTCTGTAAAGGTAAAAAAATTGTTATTCCTATTAAGAGATAAATGAAGTAAAACCAGGATATCAAGTTAGTTGTATGAGGGCAACTGACTAAAATGGAGCAAAGGACGTTTGGCAATTCAGTAACTTCAAAATCACTTGCAGAGCAATGAAAGTCTATCAAGTAATTCAAGGTGTGTTCCAAAAAATACTTCATGTCATTAATTGGAAGCCAGTGAGCATCAGTGCAGTTCAAATTTTTGTTCTAAATCAGTTTTTCTCACATTTTAATGTGCATCTTGAATCACTTGGAGGGCTTATTAAAACACAGAATTCTTGGGCGATACCTAGAGAGTTTCTGATTTAATAGGTCTGGGGTAGAATCTTGTAATTTGGCATTTCTAACTCATCCCCAGGTAATATACTACTGGTCCAGGGACCACACTCTGAGAACCATTGATATAAATAATTTGTCTGCATTTACAATGGCACCTGTAGAATTTGCTTAACATACCTCCCTATGGCTACTCCCTTGGAGAGTCTGGTTCATTAGTTTGGGTGGCTCTAGCTCCTTTTGTGTGTGTGTGTGTGTGTGTGTGTGTGTGTGTGTGTGTTTGTGTGTGTGTGTTTCAAACACCCCAAGGCATTTTTTTGATGAAGAAATAATGAAAAACACAAGCATAAATACCTGAGGTGGAAAGGATGCAAAAAAGGAATGGTTGGCACCGTTTGCCACAGCTGCCTTATTCTGGAGCCACCAAGCCCAGATTGGTGCTGACACCTGTAAAATTGAACAGACCACATTTTCCCCATAGGCCCACACTACTGTCATGGTAAAGCTGTGGATTTATTTATTTATAAATGCTTGAATGAAAATCACTTAGAATTTCAGTCCTTGGACCCTCAGCAATCAAACCAACTGTTGTAACTTTTAGCCATATTTGAAGACAGAAGGTTTGTGTTTTGGCTAAGTATTTGTAAGTCTTATGTTATTATAAATGTCTTCAATTAATGAACTAGAATTTTTATTATGAGGAAACATATATTTTTTAGTGAAATTTCCATTGCAAGAGACTGTTCAAAAAAGCGTTAGCTGCAATTGTTGCAATTGTTTTCATGATTTATATTATCTTCCTTTGATATCAATAAAGCATATTTTAAAATATTGTGGCAAGTGTAAAACCATAGCCTCAATTTTAAATATCAAAATTCTAATATATTATTGTGCTTCTGATTTAGATTGAAATGAGTGTATGGCGAATAAGGATCATTTTAAAATCATTCATGGTTCAATATGTAAAATTTATTTTATATTGTGTACCTTAGGAGTATATTTTATTTTTCCTTGATATGTGAGGACTAAATACCAATAGGAAGAAATTACTGTCCCAAAACCCTCACAAAAATGCAATTTGACAGACTATTTAAAATTCATTTTAGATAATTTATAGATGGCAAACTGAAAAGAAGCATGTGAAGTGTAATTAAATATTTCCTCTACCAAAAATCTGAAAGTATTATAAATTATTTCTGTTTTCTCTCAGAAAAACTACTATTTTCTAACAGCTTGCATGCCACTCTTGTGTTTCTAGTCATTCCCGCTCTTTACAACCTCAGTTCTGAGGCAATATCAAAGTAGACAAATGGCAAAGGTAATCTGATATGATTTTGATACAATTTTGAACAAGGTAATCTAAGTGTACTTTTCACATAAATGCAATACTTCCATAGCTTTTATAAGAATGAGTACTTCCAGATATAATATACCATTTTTTCTACAAGAAAAATATTAGTTTCTGAAGGAAATTTTTTATAATTCTGTGAAATGACATTAGAGTCAGCAAACAATCTCATATAAGGGTGAATATAAATTTCAAGTAAAATAGCAGAATTGCAAAACTGGAAGAAAAGCTTAACAGCCCATCAATTCAACCATATAACCAGGAGCACTTTAAATATGAG
>JAQZBX010089682.1:0-12601 GCA_029593785.1 Cabassous unicinctus
CCCATATTTCATCTTTATCCCACCCAAAAACCAGAAAGCCAATTTTTCACATATAGAAATCCAAACAGAACTTCTAGCTTATATATAATTCTTTCTCTACCACACGTTTCTTACACAATCACTCTGGGCAAGGCCCTGTGGGAGAAGCTTTATTTAAATATCACAAAGTTGAATAAGGCATGGTCTCTGCCCTCGGAGGAGTGGGAAAGCCTGACAAATACACAAAATAATTATATGAGAGGAAGGGCAAGGGAGAGGGGGGAAAAGAAAGAAGCTAAAGCCAAATTGGTACAGCAATGACAGGGTGTGGAAGAGCCACTTTTAAATTCCATCCCACAGCTGAGTTAATGGCACTAGTCTGATCAGAGTCCAGACTTAGCATGGTTTTTGCTGGATTTCAGAGATTCCCTGTGAGGTCTCTGATGCAGATCAGTTATGATGAAATAGACCCCAGTAGATATGAACATCTATAATTCCTCTTCAAAGGCATTTTAGGCTTGTTTTGAAAGATCATTCACAAAGGTATTCAAGAAGCCAGAGGATTTGTGGAAAAAAGCACCATCGTTAAATGGATGTTTGATTCCTAACTTTGTCATGGGGAGGCAGCTCAACTTTTTTAAGTAAACTAAATCACAGTATATCCCATGCAGCAATTTAAAAAAAAATGAGGGAGCTCTCTCATGGAAAGATCTCTATATGTAGAGGAGTGAAAAAAAACAGGCAAGAGGAAATAATTTAGACCACAGATAAAGCTTGTCATTTGTTGCAACTTAGACACTTTTATCTAAAGGTTAAGCAGAAAATGACGCAATTCATAAATAGAACGTGAATCATAACACACTCCTTACGTATTGTGACTATATTATACCCCCAGAATTGTAATGCTTTCAGCTGAATTTTTTATCATCTTCTTGGTGCTTGGACTGGCTATTTTACCTGCCAAAAAATTATTTTGTCTTGGGGAATTACCCAAATGTGCAATGTCTGAAGACTTTTAACATTGTCCCTAAATAATACTAGGTTGTTTTGGGTCCTTTCTCTGTAGCCACTTTGATAAGCTAGATCTTCATGTCCAAAGCTTTCAATCTAATTCACACATGCACACTGTAATTTCAATGCTAAAGAGAGAAAAGTGAATTTTGACCCAACTTTTGTTATTAACTGGATTTCTTGCTCCATGCCAGACCAAAGCAGATCTCATATTCTTCATTATGAGAAAGGAGAAGAAAAAGGACAGGAAGGAAGGGGATTCAAATCTGACCACCCTTTCCAATAGCAGGAAATTGTAGGTTGTCTGTTAACTGTTGCCCTTACATACCACCAATGGAACCCAAGTTCCATTCTGCAGCTGCAGCTTCATTGTGGTTGGCATCGTTTTCTCCCTTAGTAAAAAATTCTCTTTGAGTAAGTTCATGCCTAAAATAATTCGGGGCTCTCAGATATGATCATGGCATTCTCTCTGTCAGGGAAATTTTATGAAATCAGAGAGCCTCTATGAGCCAAAATCATGCCTCTTCAACTCACCTCCAGAAATGAGGCAGAATGACACAGAAAGAAAGCAAATGTGGCATGGGCAGGATGTGGGGCTCAGTCCAGCAGTTCAAATCAGCCAGTGACCTTTCACAAAGAAGACAAAGGCAAATACGCAGAGAAGCAACAATACATTAGTGCCAAGGTTACACAAGTAGAACAGGTGCATCCACCCCCTTCTGCCATCACAGCTCAAGCATGACACACCCAGATTTCCCCACTTACCAAGGACTGCCAGGGCTGGTCTAAATTCATGTTAAAAGAAGCTTATTGCCATGGAGCTAGGTGAGAGCCACGTTTGACGTCAATCAACATGTGCATGATTACCCAACCAGGAAAATAAAGAAGTAAAGTAAACAGATGCACCCAAATCTATACATTTCTTTTGAAAAGGACTTGAAGTAGAGAACCAAGAACTAAAGAGAGAATTTTATTCATTCAGTAAGTATAAAATAAGCACCAGCAATTTGTAAAGCACCATTTTAGGCCTGGTAGAAGACTCTCCAATGATGATCCAGCTCCACACAGTTTCAGCTGCCTCAATAAGCATTGTAAATATATTAATCTTTTAGGCCACAAATAATATAACAATACTAAGAGAAATTAAAATATTAATACAGTATTTATGATAATAATTATTATAACTACCATTTATTAAGCACATATTATATGCCAGGTATTTTGCTATGTTTTGCTATATAGTTTAATACTCATAACAGTCTTGTGAAATAGATTTCATTATCTCTATCTTAGACATAAGGAAACTACAACAAATATAAATTAAATATCTTGCTCAAGGATACTCAACTCAAGTGAAAGAGCCATAATCAAACTTCAGTTGAACTCTTTCCATTATACTAGAGGTCTCCAAACTACAGCTCTTGGGTGAAATCCATCCCGCTGCCTGTTTTTGTAAATAAAGTTTTATTGGTCCACAGCCACTCTCATTCATTTGCATAGTGCCTATGGCTGCTTTGGTGCTATAACAGCAGAGTTGAGTAGTTGCAACAGACATCATATAGCCTATAAAGCCTGAACAATTTACAATCTGCTCATTTACAGAAAAAGTTTGCTGATTCCTACACTACAGTATGCCTAAGGATTTTTTAAAAGGTTGAGTATAATGAATGCTTTAAGAAAATTATAAAATTTTTAGAAATGAGAGTGCACTGCAATCAAATTCTTTACTAACAGCTACCCAAAGACACTCTGTCTATGCACAGAGCTTTCTTCCATACCTTAAATACTTAGTTTGGAAAAGAATATCTGTGTTTCAGAAAACAAGAATTGGAATTTTATTAACAAATGCTTTAATCTCCTCCCCAGTCCCATCTCCAATTTCTCCCCACCTCAGGTTCTCACCAAAGGATGTCTCACCAAAGCTAGTCACCTACAAGAGAAAGAAAGGGAGGAAGACAATGAAAATATGGTACTATAGCTTCATGGAACTTCCATTTCATTTCCAGATTCTGACCCTCTGTGACAGAGAGACTCTGGAAAAGACCATGCGAAATCTCAAGATTCAGTTACTTTAGGCTTTTTGAACTTGTGCAAGCCTGGGTGAATGAATTTATTGACTAAAATAATAGAATTTTGATATAGAAAGCACATCAGGCAAAAATCAATCAGAATGATTTCTTTTATGATTAAAAAACAAAAAAAAAAGGAAATCAAGAATCTAGCAAGGCTGGGTGACTTGTCCAAGGCAAAACAGGTAGCAACACAGAAGAACCTTCTCTCGTCCACTCTACCACAGGTTCAACAAGATCCAGTGTAAAGCCACAACAATAACCTATTCACTGGCTTCCATATATTCATTAATTTCATGTCATTATCAAGGCTACACATTTGATGGGAAGAGCATGGTTTGGGGATCAAGCAGTTGATTCAAACCCTGCTTTGGCCACTTAATACCTGTGTAACTTAGGAAAGTTGGTTAACCACTTTAAGCCTCAGTTTTATGTTCAGTAAAATATAATTGTTTCCCAACCTATGGTGACCCTGAAAGAAATAGAAGACCTCAACAAACCAATCACAACTAAAGAGATTGAAACAGTCATCAAACAACTCCCAAAAATTAAAAGTCCAGGACCAGATAGTTTCACAGTATTCAAAGAAGATTTAATACTAATCTTACTCAAGCTCTTCAAAAAAATTGAACAAGAAAGAATGCTACCAAACTCATTCTATGAAGCCAATACCACCCTAATACCAAACCCAGATAAAGATATTATGAAAAAAGAAAATTACAGACCCATTTCCCTAGTGAATATGGATGCAAAAATCCTCAACAAAATATTGCTAATTGAATCCAACAACACATTAAAAGAATTATTCATCATGATCAAGTGGATTTTATAACAGGCATGCAAGGGTAGTTCTACACAAGAAAATCAATCAGTATAATACACCGCATTAATAAATCAAAGAAGAAAAATCACATGATCCTATCAATTGATGCAGAAAAAACATTTGACAAAATACAGCATCCTTTCTTGATAAAACTACTACAAAAAATAGAATTGAAGGAAACTTTCTCAACATGATAAAGGCCATATATTAAAAAGTCACAGCTAACATTGTACCTAATGGCGAAAGACTGAAAGCTTTCCTGTTGAGATCAGGGACAAGACAAGGATGCCCACTGTCACCACTGTTATTCCATATAGTGTTAGAGATTCCAGCTAGAGCAATAAAGCAAGAAAAATAAAAGGCATCCAATCAGAACGGCAGAAATAAAACTTTTGCTATTCACAGATGATAGGAGCCTATATCCAGAAAGTGCCAAAAAATCTACAACAAAGCTGCTAGAGCTAATAAACAATATAAGTAGAGTGTCAGGATACAAGATCAATAAACAAAAATCAGTGGTGTTTCTATACACACTGTCTGAGGAGAAATCAGGGGGGAAATTCCATTTACAATAGTGACTAAAAGAATCAGATATTTAGGAATAAACTTAACCAAGGATATAAAGCACTTGTATTCAGAAAACTACAATGCATTGTTAAAAGAAATCAAAAAAGACCTAAATAATTGGAAGAATATTCCATGATCATGGATTGGAGGACTAAATATCATTAAGATGTCAATTCTACCCAAATTGATATACAGATTGAATGCAATCCCAATAAAAATACCACCAGCATTTTTTAAAGAAATGGAAAACACAATTATCAAATTTATTTGGAAGGGTAAGGGGCCCCGAATATTCAGAACATCTTAAAAAGGAAAAGCAAATTTGGAAGACTCTCACTTCCTGACTTTAAATCCTATTACTGGGAAGTGGATGTGGCTCAAGCAGTTAGTTGGGCACCTACCACATGGGAGGTCCTAGGTTTGGTTCCCAGTGTCTCCTAAAGAAGATGAGCAAGACAGCGAGCTGAAGCAGCAGGCTGATGTAGCAGGCTGACGCTGCAGGCTGGCGTGGTGAGATGATGCAGCAAGATGACACAGCGAGGAAACAATGACAGACACAACAAGCAGGGAGCAGAGGTGGCTCAAGTGATTGGGTGCCTCCCTTCCACATGGAAAGAAGATGAGCAGACAGCAAGTGCAAACAAAGGGGTTGGGGGGGTTGAAAAAATAAAATCCTTTTTTTAAAATCCTATTACCTAGCTACAGTGGTGGAAAAACAAAAACGAAACAAAAAAACAGCATGGCACTGGCATAAAGATAGACACATAGAACAATGGAACCGAATTGATAGTTCGGAAACAGACCCTCACATCTATGGTCAAGTGATATTTTACAAGCCTGTCAAACCCACCCAGCTGGGGCAGAACATTCTATTCAACAAATGGTGCTGGGAGAACTGTATATCCATAGCCAAAAGAAAGAAAGAGGACCCCTATCTCATACCTTATACAAAAAATTAACTCAAAATGCATCAAAACTAAATAACCACACAAAAACTATATAATTACAGTTGTGATAAATGCTTGAGAAGGGTTCTCATAAGGATGGATAGTCAACAGAAGAATATTACCGAATTTGCATAATCAAGAGAGGCCTCTATGAGGAAGTAACACTAAAGAATGAGCTGTTTCAACTGCCCCCCCCCAAAAAAAAAATGCATCAAAGACCCAAATACAAAAGGAAGAACCATAAAGCTCCTAGAAGAAAATGTAGGAAAATATCTTCAAGACCTGGTGGTAGGTGCTGGATTCTTAAGCCTTACACCAAAAGCACGAGCAACAAAAGAAAATATGGATAAATGGGACCTCCTGAAACTTAAACTTAAAACTTAAAAACTTTTGTGATTCAAAGGACTCCATGAAGAAGGTGAAAAGGCAGCCCACTCAATAGGAGAAAATATTTGGAAACCACAGATCCAATAAGGGTTTGATTTCCATTCTAAATAAAGAGATCATACAACTCAACAATAAAAGAACAAGAAATCTAATTTTTAAATGAGCAAAAGATTTAAATAGACATTTCTCCAAAAAGGAAATACAAATGGCCAAAAGCACATGAGAAAATGGTCCATGTCACTAGGTATTAGGAAAATGCAAATCAAAACAATGAGATATAATCTCACACCACATAGAATAATGGCCATTATTTAAAAAACAGAAAACAATAAGTGCTGGAGAAGATGTGGATAAATAGGAACATTCCTTCACCATTGATGTGATTGTAAAATGGTGCAGTCTCTGTGGAATACAGTTTGGTGGTTCCTCAGGAAGCTAAATATAGAACTGCCATATGATCCAGCAATACCTCTACTAGGACTATATCCAGAAGAATTGAAAACTGTGACACAAACAGACATCTGCACACCGATGTTGATAGCAGCATTATTCACAACTGCCAAAAGATAGAAACAACCCAAGTGTCCATCAATCAATGAATAGATAAATAAAATGTGGTATATTCATACAATGGAATATTATGCTGCAGTAAGAAGAAATGAAATGGGACACATATGATAACATAGATGAATCTTGAAGACATTATACTAAGTGAAATAAGCCAGACACAAAGGACTAATATTGCATAACCTCACTAATATGAACTAAATAAGAAGAATAAATGCATGGAGTTAAAACCTAAAGTATAGGTTATTAGGAGATAAGAGGAGAGATGAGAAGGACTACTAATGCTTAATGTATGTAGAAATTTTAATTTTCTTGACTATAAAAGTGTAGAAATGGATAGAGTTGACAGCAACACAGTAGCAGCTGGTTTATAAATGGGATTGTGCTGAAAGGGTAGTCTAGGGATGTAAATGTCAATGGAAAGAAAGCTAGAGAATAATCTAGGGACTGAATAACACAGTGAACCCAAAGGTAGATGAGAACTGTGGTTAATAATACAAATGCAGGAATGTCCTTCTGTGAACTAGAACAGATATACATCACTATTGCAGGGTGATGGGAATGTGGAGAAGCATGGGAAAAATACAATGTAACCTGTGGACTATAGTTAACAGCAATACTGTAATACTCTTGCATTAATGCCAAAGATGTACTGTATTAATAATAGGGAGGTAGGGAAAAAATATGTCAAATGTATGCTATGAAACATAGTGGTAATAGCCTGATGATATTATCTCATAATCTGTAACAAATGTTCCACCATGGTGTGGTGTGTTGGTGAAAGGGTGTTGTATGGGAATTCCACACATGTGCATGATTGTTTTGTAAGTTCACAACTCCTGTAACATATGTATATAATTGTTCCCTGATTGTAAAGAGCATAAAATGAGTTAGCACATTCAGTGCTAACAAAATATCTACCACATAGTAGGCACTCCCTCAACACATGCCAAATACTAGTGTTGATATTATAAAGACAGCTAGAACTGCCGCACCCCAGTCTACTCTTGAACTAATGATAGTAGGTGTCGATAGCTGAAAAAGGGTAGCATCTCACATTTCAAGTATAGATGATAACCTTCTGGCTGCATACTGTAGAATTAATAAAGAACTTTCATCTGAGAAAGTGAACTTCTAACTTTCTAATCAAGCCTTGTACCAGTTGCAAATAAGTGTTTTTATAGGTTATGCTTTATGGGCAGCCTTGTTTTTAATTATGAGGTTTTTATTAGAGAGACAGGTTTCAGAGTAAGTCGGCCATCTGACTTGCCAGAACTTGTTAAAAGGTTTTATATTGTGACTCATTTACATGTGTGTGTGTTTAGGAGTGCTATTATTAAATTTTGCTGTCATATAGTGAGGGATTTGTGATTCACATTTGTCTACATATACAAATCCCCCGCCTGCTCCATCCTTCCCCATACCCCCAATTCCCTCCCCTGCTTATCAAAAGGCTAGCTTCAGATTGTTTTCAAGGCTTTATACAGATAGAATTATTTGCAATGGTTTGTGCCTCATTCATTTTAGCTATTTACCCATGTGAAATAGAAACAAACACTACTACAAAAGTGAAAATCTTTTAGGTAGTGTTGTAAATGGGAAAACAAGAAAGTCAGTAAAACAATGTAACAGCACGGATGCTATTTCCTCATGAGCAATGTTTTATACTTTGTAAAGATTGTACCTTAAAAGAACAATTATCTTCACATCTGAGTCAGTAAGTGGTACTGATAGATCAGTGCTAAAAACCAGAGTTTTCCGATTTCCTGCAGAGGAACAGAGAGAGAAAAAATAGAACATGGGTGCACAAAGCCCTTTAAAATAATAAGGGCATTCCCAGAAGTTAAAAAAAAAATAAACTAAAGCTCAAAATGGAATGGACAGCAACTAAGCAACTCCACATGATGATTCAATAAGAACAACAGCCAAACCTTTGTTGAACACCTCCTATATATGTACCTCCTACACATGAGTCCCTGGACAGGGCATTGAGGATGAAAGGTATAAAATATCTTTTTTTTTTTTTGTAAATGCAGGAGTTTTCTCTCATGTCACTATTGACTTTAAGTTTCCAACTTCTCTATTAATTAAATGTATAGGGGAGGGTAGAAGGGATGATGGGAAGTATGGAAAGAGAAAGGAAAGGAAGGAGAGAATGGGAGAATAAGAGAGAAAGAAAAAGTGTCCAGTGTTAGATGTCACAATGTACTAGAAGTGCAAGCACTTGGGCACCATGCACAGCAGTGTTCACTTGAATCCACTTCCTTCCACTGAGTCACTTCTGGATATAATTCCTGTGGGGCTTGTATTATCTATTACTGAGTAAAATATTACCCACCCACCCCCAAACTTAACAGCTGAAAACACCACCATGCATTATCTGGTGTATAATAAAACCATGTATTGTCTCATGATTTCTGTGGGTCGGGATTATGGGAACAGCTTAGCTGGGTTCTCTTCTTCAGGGTGTCTCACAAAGCTGTTGTCAAAGTAGCCACCAAAACTGAAGGTTCACCTTGGGAAGGAGCCGTTTCCAAGCTAACACATGCAGTCATTGGCAGGATTCGTTTCCTTGAGGGATTGTGAGTTGAAGGTCTCAATTCCTTGCTGGCTGTTGGGCCAAGGCTACCCCCTTCTCCCCCCCACCCCTACCCCCAGTCCTTGCCACATAGCCCTCTCTCACACGGCAACTTGCTTCATTAAAGAGAGAGCGAGAGAGAGAGTTTTCTAGCAAGATAGAAGTCACAATCTTTTGTAACCTAATCAAGGCAATAACATCTCCCCAAGGTTGCCACATTCTACTGGTATGAAGCAAGTTGCTCAAGGCAAGGGAATTACGCAAGGCCCTGAGCAGCAGGAGGCAGAGGCCGCTAGGAGCCACTTTAGAGGCTGCCTACTACAACCTGGCCATCTGCTCTCAGTTTCTTTGTTTGCTCATTTTTTTCCCATCTTTCCTCTAGTCAAGTTATTACAAGATTCCAAAAGAATCAGATCTAAACTTATAAATTGTACTTTTATCACTAGGTTGATGTAGAGAAAGCACGGATCCAGGCCCAGTTCTGGCAACGTACTGGCTATAAGATTTTAACCATCTTTGATGTTAAACTGATTTTTCCCATCTTTGAAATGGGGATAATCATACCTTCCTTATTTACCTCATTTAACTCTTGTCAGGATCAAGGAGGATAATGTAAGCCAATGTTTTCCAAAGCACAGCACCATAGCACTGGAGGTGCTGAGATGATTGTAGACGGTACATGGACTACAGGTGTAACTTTAAGATGTTTGTTTTAGACTGTATTAGGAAAATATAACTTTCACGACAAACCCATGATTTTATAGATAATGTTGCTTAAGACTTAAATGAAAATGAAAAAGGTGAGTTAATTTGAAGAAAAACATTAAGAAAATAATATGATAGATGAAATGAGAATATGGCAAACATTGTGAAGGTGACATAAATGATTGCATAAAATAGCAAATGCTTCACAAATGTTTTGAAGTCTATTCATTAATTTCCATGGCTCCGGTTTAAGAAGGTATTTGGATGTATTTTTTGCTACAGAGAATTTTTACTGCAGAGCAAACCTAACTACACCTAGTGAAAGAGAAGAACACTTGAAAATCCAATCCTAAATTCTATGTCCACAAAGAACCTCTCCCTATTATGCATAAAGCATTTATATCATTTTTTCCCTGATGTATTTCCTTCTCCTAGCAATGTCTTAATAACTTCCATTTATTTGGAGCTTACTGTATGCTAGAATGTACATATACCATTACAAATAATACTTTCCCTATGAGGAAGATTATATTATCCTATCTTATGAATGAGGAAACTTAGAGAAGAAGTTAAATAACTGGCTAAAATCACCCAACTAAAAAATAACTTGACTCAAAGTCTGTTTAAATTCTACTCTGCCAGTAAATTTTTAAACAACTGAACTTCCACACACTATGCCCACACCTTAACTTTTCCTACTTCTCACACTTTTACATTTTAGCATTGTAATATTTCTTGTCTGGAATGTGGGAAAATGTATCAACACCAGGGCTTGCAAAACAGGGTCAGAGAATGAGTCATCTATTGCCAAATACCCAGACAGAACTTGCAAACTAAACAGCACATGAGAAGCAATTGCTTCCTGGCCCCAACTCTCTCATTCCACTCACCCCCCAAAAGCAAAGGAGTAAACAGGGAGATGAAGTTCAGAGACTTGCTAGGGCTCCTCCCAGGAAGGGGTATTGGTTACACTGCTCACCCCTGCATGACTTCTCTACCAAGGATAATTCTACATTCAAAGAAGTGTATTACCCAGGGGCTCCAAACACCCCGTGAGCTGTTTCACTGCAAGATAAATCTCTTTAAAGAAACGACATCTCCCTTTTGCTTTTTCAGTATGTCATGTGAGTTTTGACAACCAAGATATTCCAATGGTAAGTATAACTAAAATGTGTATAATTCTCCTTCAAGAAGAGCTTTGAGCTTTACTTCTTTAGACCCTGAAAACCTATTTCAAGAAAACTTATTACTAAAATTTAGCTCACTAACCAGAGGGAATTAGAATTCAGGAAATTGCAGAAGGTGAAATAGTCCCATCCTAGAAATATTCTTTCCTATACTCAGATTATTCACTATGCATTTTATAACAGAAAGCAAGTTTTTGCTCATTTGAATTACAGAATATTAATATCACAAATGCTCATATTTTAGTTGATACAAAATAAAACTATCAGAAGTAAATGCACGAAAATTTTAAGTAAATATTTAAGTAATGTTAAGTAAATATTTGAAAATAGATCATTAAAATATTTTCTAGGGAAGCCGATGTGGTTCAAGCAATTGAGCTCCCGCCTACCACGTGGAAGGTCTCTGGTTTGGTTCCCAGCTCTTCCTAAAGAAGAGAGCGAGCTGGCGCGATGGGCAGGCGCAGCAAGCTGATGCAACAAGATGATAGCAACAAAAGACACTGGAAGAAAAACACAACAAAAGCAGGGAGCAGAGGTTTCCGGTGCCTCCTAAAAGAAGACAAGCAAGACCGTGAGCTGACGCATGGGGCAGGCGCAGCAAGCTGGCGCAACAAGATGACGCAACAAGAGACACGGAGGGAAGTATAATGAGAGACACAACAAAGCAGGGGGTGGAGATGGCTCAAGCGATTAGGCGCCTCCCTCCCACTTCAGAGGTCCCGGATTAGGTGCCTCCCTCCCACATCAGAGGTCCTGGGTTTGGTTCCTGGTGCCTCCCAAAGAAACAAGACGAACAGACACAGGAAGTGCAAAAAATGAGGGGGCAGGGAGAAAGAAATAAATAAAATCTTTTAAAACAAGGAAGACGAACAGACACAGCAAGTGTGAAAATGAGGGGGTGGGGAGAAATAAATAAAATATTTTAAAATATATATTTTCTAGCAATGTAGGGCTTAAATTCGGAAGAGACGTCTTCCCATTGCTCTTCTCTTCCCACACAGCCTTAGAAGATGACCATTTCCCCAACACTCCCCACCACAGCAATAGGTAATGTTCCTTAGTGATGCATAATGCCCTGACCACCACAAAGCGAGGTGGGCAGGCTGGGCCTTAGGATAGGAGAACTCATCATATCATGGCCACCATTCTCTCTTCCTTTGAGTTCCTTGAAAAGGCCTGGCCAGTTCCTCATGATTAGATTCAGATCAGGGAAGCGGATGTGGCTCAATCGATAGGGCTCCCGTTTACCATATGGGAGGCCCCGGGAACCCGGGGCCTACTGGTGAAGGCAAGCCAGCCTGCAGCAGGGGGGGAATAAATAAATAAATAAATAAATAAATAAATAAATAAATAAATAAAATCTTAAAAAAAAAAAGATTCAGATCAAACACCCCGTCAAAAACCCTACTTAGATGAACTACCCCATGCATATGATCAGACCCTCCCATTTGGTTAAGGTGCTAATAGCCAGATCCTGCAAAGCACGTTTTCCCTTAGTAATTAATAAATATGTGGAGGTCATGAGACTATTCTGTTCCCCAACCACTGTTTACCAATGGTTTGATTATCTCATGGGAGGTCACAATATGTTGATTTTCTAATACTAGGATTTCCTCTACATTTATTAACTGCCATTCCTCTAGAAAGAAAGCCTACCCCCTCCCGCTCCTCAAATTTTTTTTTTTAAGATTTATTTATTTTTTATTTATTTATCCCCCTCCTTGCTGCTTGTGCTGCTGTGTCCATTCGCTGCGTGTCTTCTCTGTGTCTGCTTATCTCCC
>JAQZBX010089683.1:0-12600 GCA_029593785.1 Cabassous unicinctus
TTTTTTTTTTTGTAAAATGATATATAAATACATATGCATATATGTGCATTTGTTTACATAAATGTTATTTGTTATATATATATATACATTTTATAAAGGTGCCTAGATTACACAAATATTACTCAGAAAAGAACTGGGTGGGAGAGAGTGTGGTCTGTGTTGTGTACATTTCTTATGTTCTTTTCTATCATACTTCTCTTTCTGGTAGTCTCATTAAACATATGTTCTCCCTTTTATAATTGTCCCCAAATTCATGGATATTCTATTCCATCATTTTTCTTATTAGAGCAGTTGTGAGCTTACAAAACAATTAAGCTTAATGTGCAGAATTCCTGTACATCACCCATCCATCAAAAACCTACATTGTTGTGGAAAAGTTGTTGCAGATTATGAAAGAACATGATCATACTATTTACTTCAACTATGGTCCATAACATACACAGGGTATAATTTTTCCAAACATGCCTATTGTTACCACTGTGTATTAATATTGTATATTTGTTATAGTTCATGAGAAAACACTATCATATTTTTATTGTGAATGACAGTCCATCTTCTACCGCATTTCACTGTAATATACAGTCCCATGCATTGTATATTCCATCCAAAGCACACACTCAGTGACTCCCACTTTCTTTGATATTGAAGTAAGAGTGTTACAATGCTGTAGTTAACCATAGTCCATAAGGTACATTAATTGAAATTGTCCAATGCATCACTGTATTCTTACCACCTTCTAATAGTGATGAACATTTGTCCTAGTTCAAAGAACCACATTCTTGTATTTGTATTATTAACCACAATTCTCATCCATCTCCTGGTCACTTTGTTTATTATGTTCCTAGATTATTTTCTAGCTTTCTTTAAATTGACATTTACATTCTTAGACTACCATTTTCATCTACAATCCTATTTACAAACCAGCCATGTCAGTTATATACTCTATAATGTGCTACCATCAACTCTATCCAATTCCACACTTTTAAAGTCAAACAAATTGAAAAGTCTACTGCATTAAACATTAGTATCCCTTTGAAACCCTCATTCTATCTCCTTGTAACCTACAGTCTAGGTTTTAACTCCATGTGTTTATTTTTCATGTTTAGTTCATATTAGTGAGATTATACAATATTTGCCCTTTTGTGTCTGGCTTCTTTCACTTAGCATAAGGTCTTCAAGATTCATCCATTTTTTCATATGTGCCCAATTTCATTTCTTCTTACACCTGCACAATATTCTATCATATATATATATATCACATTTTGTTCATCATTTCACTGGCTGATGGACACTTGGGGTGTTTCTATCTTTTGACAAATGTGAATAATAACGCTATCAACAATGGTGTGCAAAGTCTATTCACATCAGAGTTTTCATTTCTTCTGGATAGGCTCCTACTAGAGAGATTGAAAGAGCATATGGAAGTTCTACATTTACCTTCCTGAGGAACTACCAAACTGTCTTCCACAGAGACTGCACTATTCTATAGTCCAAACAAAAGCAAAAGAGTGTTTTGCTATATAACACATCCTTTGCAGCACCTGTTATATTTTGTTTTTTAAGTAATTGCCTTTCTATGAGGTATAAGATGATATCTCATTATAGCTTTGTTTACAAATAAAATTTATTGATATTTATTTAATAAAGCATAAATCCATCCAAAGCATGCAATGGTAATTTTTATAATCACATAGATGTGCATTCATCACTTCACTCATTTTTAGAGAATTTTCAGTATTCCAATAATACTAATAATAAAAAGAAAGCAAAGCAAAACAAAACTCTTCACCTCTCAATCAAACTATGCTTCTCCTTCCGTACATAGCTGCTATTCTGTTTCCTTTTTTATAGTATATTTTTTAAAAATAGTGTTATATATGCAATATCTCCCATATTCATATGATACATGAAGTTTCACTATGATATACAGTCCCATTTTACATACTTCTAGTAATAAACATATCCTTAGATTTTTCCTTTTGACCATTGTCATACATATATAATATCTCTGCTAATCACAAACACCATGATATGCTCTCACAATATCCATTCATTTTCAAACATTTACAAACAAGCTTTTAACCAGTCCTGCAGAGAACAAACCTCAGGTTTACAGTCTCTACCCTCATTCTATTTTCTGGTGATCTATATTCTTATTAATTCCATGAGTTTGCATAAGATATTTAGTTCATAATAGTGCAATCATACAGTATTTCTCCTTTTGTGTCTGTCTTGCTTGACTAAAGAACATAATGTCCTCCAGGTCCATCCATGTTGTTACATGATTCATGACTTCATTTCTTCTTACTGCTGCATAATATTCCATCATGTGCATACACAACAATTTGTTTAACCACTCATCAGTTCATGAAAACCTAGGTTGTTTCCAACGTTTGGCAATCTTGGATAATACTGCTAGGAACATCATTCTGTGGATGTCTGTGTCACTGCTCACAAGTCTTCTGGGTATATACCTAGGAATGGTAATGTCGTGTCACGTGACAAGTCTATATTCAACTTCTTTAGGAATTGCCAAACAGTTCTCCATGGAGGCTTTTTCATGCTACATTCTCAGCAACAGTGAATAAATGTTCTTATCTCTCCACATACTCTAGAACATTTACAGTTTACCAACTTTGTAATAGTGGCCAATGTAATAGGTGTGAAATGATATCTCATTGTAGTTTTTACTTGCATTTCCCTAATTGCTAGTGATGTCGAACATATTTTCATATTTCTTCACCATTTGAAATTTTTTCTTTGGACAGTTGTCTTTTCAAGTCTTTTGACCATTTTAAATTGGGTAGTTTTGTAGTTTGTCTTTTTATTGTTGAATTGTATGATCTCTTTATATATCATGGATATTAATCTTATTGGATATTTGATTGTCAAATATTTTCTCCCATTTAGTTGGCTGCCTTTTCACCCTTTGACAAAGTCCTTTGAAGTACAAAATTGTTTAATTTTGAGGATATCCCATTTATCTAATTTTTTCCTTTTGTTGCTCGACCTTTGGGTGTAAGGTTTAAGAAACTGCCTCTTACCACAAGATCTTGAAAATGTGTTCCTTCAATTTCTTCTAGGATATTTATGGTTGTCACTAATATATTTAGGTCCTTTATCCATTTTGAGTTAATTTTTGTGTAAGGTGTGAGATAGGGTTCCGCTTTCTTTCTTCATGATATGACTATCTAGTTCTCCCATCACCATTTGTTGAATAGATATTTCTGCCCCAGCTGGGAGAGCTTAACTGCCTTTTTAAAATTCACTTGCTTGTAGATGTGAGGGTCTATTTTTGAGTTATTGATTCTGTTCCATTGGTTAATCTGTCTGTCTTCATTCCAGTGCCAGGCTGCTTTTACCACGGTAGCTACGTAATATTCTTTAAGGACAGGAAATGAGAGTCTTGCAACTTCATTCTTTTGGCTATTTAGGGTCCCTTACAATTCCAAGTATAGTTGGTCATTGGCTTTTTCTTTTCTCCAAAAAGGCTGTTGGAATTTTTGTTGATACAGTGTTGAATATGTAAATCAGTTTGCATAGAACTGACATCTTAATGATATTTAGCCCTCCAATCCATGAACCACACATGTCCTTCCATGTATTTGTCATCTTCATTTTATTTTTTTAAATGATACTTTGTAGTGTTCTGAATAAAGGTCCTTTCTGTCCTCAGTTAACTTTTTTCTTAAATATTCGATTGTTTTAGTCTCTATTATAAATTGTACTTTTTCCTGATTTTGTCTTCAGATTGCCCTTTACTAGTGAATAGAAATGCTATTAATTTTTGCATAATAATCTCATATCCTGCCCCTTTTCTGACCCCATATATTAGTTCTAGCAACTTTGTTGAGGATTTTTCAGGAGATTCTAGATATAGGACGATATCATCAACAAAGAGCGAAGATGGAAATTTTTACTACTTCTTTTTCTATTTGAGTGTCCATTATTTCTTTATCATCCCAATTACCCTAGCTAAAACTTCTCACACATTATGCAGTAATAGTGGTGATGGTGATATCATTGTCTTCTTTCTGGTCACAGTGAAAAAGTTTCAGGCTTTCATAATTGAGTACACTGTTAGCTGTAGGTTTTTCATATATGTACTTTACCATACTGAAAAAACGTTCTTCTCTTGGTATCTTTTGGTGAGTTTTTTTTTTTTTTTAATCAGAAAGAATGCTGTAATTTGTCAAATGCTGTTTCTAAATCAATCGAGAGTATCAGGGATTTTCCTTCTTCATTTTATCACTGCAGTTTATTACACTAATTGATGTTCTTATGTTGAACCACCATTGCATAACTGGGGTAAAAGTTATTTGAATGTGGTGTATAAGTCCTTTAATGTGCTTTTGGATTAGTTTGCAAGTATTTTGTTGAGGACTTTTAAAAAATACTTTAAAGATGCTTATATTACATAAATGTTACACAAAAATTACAGCGATTTCCATGTTCCCCACCACCCACACCTCCCATAACATCCCACATAAACATCTTTAATTACTGTGGCACATCACTTGCAATGGATATACACATCCTGGGACTTTACCACTAAGCATGGACCATAGTTCACATTGTAGACCACCCTCTCTCCCACATAGTTCTTATGTTATATATAATGTAAAATGACCTATATCTATCATTGTAATGTTACTCAGGATAATTCCCAAGTCCTGAAAAAGTACCTGTATTACAACTGCTTTTCCCTTTCCTGTCCCAAAAGTGCCCCGTGACCACTGGCTACACCTCACTATTGTGAATTCTTCCATTGCTTGAATCACAATATGTCTACAACAGAATACCATTAAGTCCACTCTTGTCCATAGCTCTTCCGCCAATCCTGAGGAGTTTGGGTTGGTGATGTCCACTCCACCTCCAAGTGAGAGGGGCTTATATCCCATGGATATGGTGGATGGGATTATCCTGCCTGCAGATGCAGGCTTTCTCCATTCAAAGGGCTAGCCATTGTCCATCATCTCCTCACCAGGTGACTTGCGACAGTCAATTGAGCTGTAGAGTATAAGTTGCAGCTCCACTGAGATTCTAGGTACAGCTGGCACATGGACAAGCCAGAGGCTCCAGTCTCTAGAAGTACACCGACAAACTCCAGCATCACATATTGGTTTGAATAGAAGGAACTGATGGACCATGTGCAGGGAGGACTTATTTGAGTCCAACTCTGTCACTCTCACGAGCACAAATTCAAAAGTAGAGCCCACCAATAAGGCATCAATCTCTGGAGCTATCCCCCCTTATATAGGACGTGGGTGTCTCCAGAGCCCTCAGGAGGCACTCTCAGTGGGATGATATCTGCTCTTCTGTTTTATGAGATCCTACTGAGGTGTGCATAAGGATTACCTCTGGGATGACCTCCTGAATCTCTTTGAAGTCTCTTAGCCAAATGAAATCATTTGTCTTTTCATTTTTCCCCTTTAATTCAAGGACTTTTTCCAGTCTAATTGCCAGTTGGATCTTGATATTAATCCCTCATTGCCAGGGAGGCTCTTCCCTGGGAGTCATGTCCCACGCTGGGGAGGAAGGTAATGCATTCATATGTTGAGATTGGCTTAGAGAGAGGCCACATTTGAGCTACAAGGAGGCTCTCAGGTGACAACCCTTAGGCATCCCATAACAGTAAGCTAAGTTTCAATTACAAGAGCAAAGACTCCTAAGGCTAGTCATCAATAACACGAACCCATCAGTGGACACTCCTCCTTTGCCAGACACTGCCCTTGCACTCAGAGGACTATTACTGCTCCCTTGGAGAATGTGGCAGAGCTCTCCCTGCTTGAAGTTCAGCAAGCCCTTATTTATTGAGTGATTGTCTACCCACTGTGACCATGCCTCACCCCTTGTTCATTTGAACAATTTTATACATCTTTCATGTATATTCAGGTGAACTTCCTCCCATGAAAACCACATCTTAGGCACCCCCCACCAATGATCCACTCCTGCCACCCTATAACCCTTCTGTGATCCAAACCTTCCTTGAAGATGAAGCCCATATATACCAAATATATTTAATAGGAAAATGAAATAATAAAGATAAGTTTACATATAAGACATAAAATACATGGAAACTTAAAAAAAAAAACAGAAATAAAATAAAACTAAAGGATGGGGATACTCAAAAAAAAAGCAAAAAAAGAAAAAAATTTTAACGTTTTGCCTTTTATCACTGCATTATCAGATGTCCAGTGTGCACTCTGGCACCTGCCCCCGCTCACTTCTCAGGGTCTCCCGAATTTTCATTTAATTTTCAATGAAGTTTTAGGTCACAGCAAAGTCACACACAGAATACTAAAGACTCCCATATACCCAACCTCCTTCCCCTTTCCTCAACCCGTGTTAAAACCTTATTTATGTGGATGGTAGCATTATTATAACTGTTACACAGATAGTGAGGCATAGCTACTAAACATTTTTAAATGTTTACAGTATAGTTTACAATTTAGAGGGCACAGTTTAATAATTTTTTAATCATATTTAACATGTCCTGTTTCCATTACTGTAAGGTAGTGAAAAACATTTCCCATAACCAGTAAATACCTGGTGTTTGATGTTTTCTGTTCCTTCCTCCCGATCCCCCTGGGGCTCATGACACTCCCCTGTCTTGACTCATTGGATGACAAGATTCATAGTTACATGCAACAAGAGGTCTTGACTTGCTGATTATGCTCTCCTTTTAGGATCCACCTTTGTGACTAAGAGAAACAAAGAAAGGTCTTTGTGTTTCTGTCTGTTGCTGGGTGTATCAGTCCTCCTTAAGATGGTTGTCCATCTCCTTCCTACTCACCGTGTGGGTCTCCACTCCCAGACACAACACCTTATGACAGCATGAACACTCACACATTTCCCAGAAGCCTACTTCAGATGCACCATTTCCTGAAAGCCCCCCCAACCTACACCCTAAACCAGTGACACTACCTTATCATTCTGCCATAACAGCATTCCCAGTCCTGCACTTTCAACATCACACTCACAATACCATGTTCACCTATTCTCCCTCCCAACTCACACCCCAGTATCCTGGGTATTCCAACCTGCCCTTACTAATCTACCACCTGTCAACCCTGCACCACCAAACCCAGTAATATCACTACCCATCTGTCCTATCCTTCAATATGCAACTACACTCTATCACTTTTCCATATTTTATGTCCATATGCGTGATGACTCACAACCATCTATTCTCTATCTCTCCCTTGTTAACCAATGTTTCAGACAATGGTTCTCAGAGACTGCTCACTTTCCTCAATTAAATTCAGTGAGGTCATATATGGTTCTTCCTTCAATGCCTGGCTTGCTTCACTCAACATAATGTCTTCAAGTTTCATCCATGTTATTCTGTGTGTTACCACTTTATTCGTTCTTACAGGTGAGTAATATTCCATTGTATGTATGTACCACATTTTCCTTATCCATTCCTCTGTTGATGGGCACCGGGGCTGATTACAACTTTTGGCATT
Source organism: Cabassous unicinctus (assembly GCA_029593785.1). Taxonomy (NCBI): domain Eukaryota; kingdom Metazoa; phylum Chordata; class Mammalia; order Cingulata; family Chlamyphoridae; genus Cabassous; species Cabassous unicinctus. The sequence continues at coordinate 7,470 of JAQZBX010089683.1, forward strand.
TGCGAAAAATGCTGCTATGAACATTGGTGTGCATATATCTGTTCGTGTCTTTGCTTGCAATTCTTCTGGGTATATACCCAGCAGTGGAATCCCTGGATTATATGGAAGATGTACTGTTAGTTTTCTGAGGAACTGCCAAACTGTCCTCCACAGTTGCTGGACCATTCCACAATCCCACCAGCAGTGGATGAGGGTTCCTATTTCTCTATATCCTCTCTAACACTTATAATCCGCTTTTTTTTTTTAATAGCTGCCATTCTTATCGGTGTAAGATAGTATATCATTGTAGTTTTAATTTGCATTTCCCTAACAGCTAGCGATATCAACCTTTTTTTCATGTGCTTTTTGCCATTTGTATTTCTTCCTTGGAAAAGTGTCTTTTCAGGTCACTTGCCCATTTTCTAAATGGGTTGTTTGTCTTCTTATTTTCGAGGTGTAGTATTTCTTTATATATGCAGGATATTAGGCTCTTATCAGATATATGGTTGCCAAATATTTTCTCCCATTGGGTAGGCTGCCTTTATATTTTCTTAATAACACCCTTTGAGGTGCAGAAGTTTTCAATTTTAAGGAGATCCCATTTATCTATTTTTTCTCTTGCTGCTCGTTTTTTGGGTGTGAACTTCTTGAAACCATTTCCTATTACTAGGTCCTGTAGATGTTTCCTTACATTATCTTCCAAGGTCTTTATGGTTTTGGCTCTTATATTTAGATCTTTGATCCATCTGGAGTTGATTTTTGTATAAGGTGTGAGGTGGTATTCCTCTCTCATTCTTTTGGATACAGAAATCCAGTTCTCCAAGCACCACTTGTTAAAGAGGCCATTCTCTCCCAACTGAGTAGGGTTGGTGTCCTTGTCGAATATCAGGTTACTGTATATGCAAGGATATATATCAGAACTCTCCTTTCAGATTCATTGGTCAGTAGGTCTATTCTTGTGCCAATACCATACAGTATTGACCACTGTAGCTTTGCATTATATTTTAAGTCAGATAATGTGATGCCTCCAACTTCATTTTTCTTTTTCAATATGTGTTTGGCAATTTGGGGCCTCTTATCATTCCAAATATATTTTATAATTAGTTTTTCCAGTTCCTTAAAAAATACAGTGTGAATTTTATTGGGATTGCATTAATTCTGTAGATTAGTTTGGGTAGGATAGACATCTTGATTATGTTTAGTCTTCCTATCCATGAACAGGGAATATGTTTCCATTTATTTGTCTTCTTTGATTTCCTTTAACAGTGTTGTATATTTTTCTGTATATATGTCCTTTACATCTCTAGTTCAATTTATTCCTAGGTATTTGATTCTTTTAGTTACTATTATAAATGGTATTTTGTTCTTGATTTCCTACTCAGATTGCTTGTTATCTGCGTACATAAATGCTACTGGTTTTTGAGCATTGATCTTAAAACCTGCAAAAATACTGAAGTCCTTTATAAGTTCTAGAAGATTTGTTGTAGATTTCTCATGGCTTTCTAAGTATAGGATCAGGTCATCTGCAAATAATGAAATTTTTACTTCTTCTTTTCCAATTTGGATGCCTTTTATATGTTTTTCTTTCCTCAGTGCTCGAGCAAGTAATTCTAAGAAAATGTTATATAGGAGAGGTAATGGTGGGCATCCTTGTCTTTTTCCTGATCTCAGAGGGAAGGCTTTTCAGATTTCACCATTGAAGATGATGTTAGCTTTGGGTTTTTCATATATGCCCTTTATCATATTCAGAAACTTTCCTTCTATTCCTCTCTTTTGCAGTGTTTTTATCAGAAAAGAGTGGTGTAATTTTCCAAATGCTTTTCTGCATCTAAAGAGATGATCATGTAATTTTTTTCTTTCAATCTGTTTATGTGGTGTATTACATTGATTGATTTTCTTATATCGAACCATCCTTGCATACCATGAATGAAACCCACTTGGTCATGGTGTATAATCCTTTTGATATGTTGTTGAATGTGATTAGCAAGTATTTTGGTGAGGATTTTAGCATTTAGGTTCATTAGAGAAATTGGTCTGTAATTTTCCTTTCTTGTGGTGTCTTTGTTTGGTTTTGGTATTAGGGTAATGTTGGTATCGTAGAATGACTTAGACAATATTCCTTCTACTTCTTTCTTTTGGAAGAGCTTAAACAGAATTGGTGTTAGCTCTTTCCAGAATGATTGGTAGAATTCAGCTGTGAAGCCATCTGGTCCTGAGCTCTTAGGTGCGAAGTTTTTGATGACTGAGTCTATCTCTTTACTTTTAATTGGATTGTTGAGTTCATCAATTTCATCCTTCATCAATGTATATTGTTTGTGAGTTTATAGAAATTTTTCCATTTCCTGTAAATTATCATCCTTGTTGGCATATAATTTTTCAAAGTATCCTCTTATGATACTCTTTATTTCTGTGGGGTCAGTAGTGATACCGCTTGCTCATTCCTTATTTTGTGTATTTGCATCTGTTCCCTCTTTTTCTTTGTTTGCCTGGATAAGGGTTTGTCAATTTTATTGATCTTCTCAAAGAACCAGCTTTTCATATTGTGTATTTTTTCTAGTGCTTTTTATTCTCTATTTCATTTAGTTCTGCTCTATCTTTGTTATTTCCTTCTTCTACTACCTTTAGATTTAGTTTCTTGTTGTTTTTCCAATTCCTCCAAGTGTCCAGTTAGGTTTTCAATTTTAGCTCTTTCTTCTTTTTTAATGTATGTATTTATGCCTATGAACTTCCCTCTCAGGACAGCTTTCCCTGCATCCCATAGGTTTTGATAGATTGTGTTGTCATTTTCATTACTTTCAAGGTAGTTACTGATTTCTTTTGAGATTTCTTCCTTGACCCACTGTTTGTCTAATAGTGTGTTGTTTAATTCCATATCTTTGTGCCTAATCTGATTCTCTTTCCCTTAGTGATTTCTAATTTCATTCCATTGTGGTCAGGGAAATTACCTTGTATAATCTCAATCTTTCTGTATTCATTGAGCATTGTTCTGAGGCCTAGCGTCTGGTCTATCTTGGAGTATGATCCATGTGCACTCGAGAAGAATGTAAATTCTGCTGTATTTGGGTGTAGTGTTTTGTATATGTCTTTTAAGTCCAAGTTTTCTAATGTATTGTTCAGAGTCTTTTTTTTCTTTATTGATTCTCTGTCCAGATGATCTGTCTAATAATGATAATGGTGTATTAAAGTCCCCACTATAGATGTTGAGGCATTTATTTCTACACTTAGTTTTTCCAGAGTTTGTCTCATGTATTTTGAGGCACCCTGATTAGGTGCATAAATGTTTATGATTGTTCTCTCTTCTTGAGAGATTACCACTTTTATTAATATATAGTGTCCTTCTTTGTCTCTTACAATAGTTTTGCCTTTAAAGTCTATTTTGTCTAATATTAGAATTGCTACTCCTGCCCTTTTTCGCTATTGTTAGCTTGTAAAATTGTTTTCCAACCATTCACTTTCAGCTTCCTTCTATCCCTGGGTCAAAAGTGGGTTTCTTGTGGACAGCATATAGATGGATCATATTTCCTTACCCATTCTGCCAATTTGTGTCTCTTGAGTGGTGAATTTAATCTATTAACATATAGTGTTTTTACTCACAATGAATTTCTTACTTCAGCCATATTTTCTTTGGGCTAATGTATGTTCTATGTTGTTTTCTTACTGTTTTTGTATTTTTAGTTGTTTTTGAACTCTCCTCCAAATCTCTTACCCTTGTGTTTCACTTTCAACTTGTAGAACTTCCTTTTGTATTTCTTGAAGTGCAGGTTTCATATTGGCCTACTCTCTTAATTTCTGTTTATCTGTGAATATTTTGAACTCTCCATCATTTTTGAATGCCAGTTTTGCTGGATAGAGAATTCATGGCTGGAATTTTTTTTCTTTTAGTTCTTTGACTATATCATGCCACTGTCTTCTTGCCTCCATGGTTTCAGGTGAGAAATCAGCACTTAATCTTATTGTGCTTCCCTTGTATGTGGTGATTCTCTTTTCTCTTGCTGCCTTGAGTATATTCTCTTTGTCTTGAGCATTGGATATTTTGACAAGTATATATGTTGGAGTTGGCCTATTGGGTTTTATACTGTTTGGGCTATGCTGTGCTTCCTTGATCTGCACATTGTCTCTCTCAATTGTGTTTGGAAGTTTCAGCCATTATTTCCTTCAACACTCCTTCTGTTCTGTTTCCCTTCTCTTCTCCTTCTGTGATGCCCATAATGCATATGTTTATGCATTTTGTATAGTCGGTTAAATCACTGAGTCCCTGCTGGATTTTTTCTATCTTCTGTCTGTCTGTTCTACTACCTGTTTAATTTCAAATATGTTGTCTTCCTTATCACTAATCTTTCTTCTGCCTGTTCAAATCTGCTGTTATGTGAATCCATCGTCTTTTTGATTTCTTGGATTGTTCCAGTGATCACCATGATATCCGTTATCTTTTTATGTATGTTTTCAATTTCTTCAGTATGTTCTCCTAGTGTTTTCTTAATATCTTTAATCCCTTCCTTCAGTTCATTAAGTTGTTCCACGATATTTCTTTGGAAAGTTTTGATTAGTTGTTGGATATTCTGCATCTCTTCTTGGTTTTTAGTTTGCTTATTGTACTGGTTCATGTCTTCCTTTTCCTCATTGTGGTTTGTAATTTTTTTTTGTCCTCTGGTCATCATTTTATCTTGATTGGTTTATTCAGTTGATTGTCTTCTCTCTCTGCTCTATAGTTTTATTTAGCTGGTGGTTCTGTGTATGTGTTAAGTTTTCTCCTTGAAACTTTTTCTTCTTATTTTATTTCCTTGCTTCTTTCTATGTTCCCTTGAAGGCAAAAGATTAGGGCCAGAGGAATTGAAAGATGTGATAAAAGAAGAAAGATAATAGTAATATTTGTGAAAGTTAGAAGAGGGGCCATGTAAGACTTAGTGAAATGAATATTTAGCTCATGTAGGCAGTGTAGAGTAATAGGAATAAAAGTGGGGTACCTACAACAGACTAGTAAACCAAATAGATGAATATATATATAATGATTTAGAAGGCTATAATGATGAGGAGGGAGAGAAATAGTAAAGAAAGGCTGAAAGTAAAAAGTTAATATTAATAAAAAAAGAAGAAATCAGAATAGATAGAAAAGCAATTGACACCCTTACGTTGTGGGCTAATGAAAAAGCAT
>JAQZBX010089684.1:0-12601 GCA_029593785.1 Cabassous unicinctus
AGATAACTTGATTTCTAGGCATAACATGTCCAAAGAGGACAATTGTGCCCTAGGAAAGACCACCACACACGTAACTGATTTTGAAGTGTCTTTGTATTTAGCACTGTTACTGAAATAATTTAAGGCTTTTGGGATATTGTGATGGAATGAATACAATTTGTACATAGAAAGAACATGTCTGTTTGTGGGCAGAATGTGAGGGTTTGGAGATATGTACCTGAGGAAAACATGTTGTTAAGCTTAATCTATTCCAGTGTTTATGGATTGATTGTAAGTAGGACCTTTTGATGAGGTTACTTCAGTTAAGATGTGGTAGAACTCAATCAGGATAGACCTTGATCTTATTACTGGAGGCCCTTATAAACAGAGTGAAATACAGACTAATGGAGAGAAGGCTACAGAGGGTGCAGTCAGAATCTCAAATCAACAGAACTTGGAATACAATGGAAAGGCCATGAGACTCCACCATTTATAAAGCCATGTAACAGAAAAGTCAAGGACCAAGGATCATCAGCAGCCAGCCCAAGAACACTGCAGTCTTTTGGGAGAAAGTATAACCCTGATGATGCCTTGAATTCTCCTAGCCTCAAATCTATGAGCTAATAAATTTCCATTGAGCAGTCAAGAAAACTAAAGAATTGCTAAGCCCATGTACAACTTCTATTCTTAACACCATTTCCACTTTCTTCATGACCTTATTGAACAATGACAGAAGTTTCTTTAAAAAGTGGTTGACTAGAGAAGAACAAAGATGGTGTCAGGGTAGCTCAGGCAGGGCATAACTCTCTTGCAAAATAGAAGAGAAGGCATAGAAGTAGTCTGAGTGAGACAATTTGGGAAACCCTGCAGAACATGAAAGTGGCATGCATCATACAGGAGGGAATGGAGATGAAGAGATAGAGAAGCCAAAGAGAAAACCTTGAGTTTATACCCCTGTATATGGGAAAACTGCCCATATTAAGTGAACAGCCTCAGTAAAACCTGTGGCTGAGAGGTCAAAGAAGAGGGGAATGGATAGATTCCTCCCTGGGAAGAGGGAGGATGTGGTGGAAGGCTGACTGTGGTTTCTCTTCAGTGACTGTAACTACTAAAACTCATTAGCTGAGAGATGTAGTGGTAATTGAAGGATTCATCTCTGTAGAAGTGTTTGCCATGGAGTGCCATTTGTAGGTCAACCAGGAACGTGAAGGAAGACAGGTTGTTCTTTCTCAAATCTTTCATCAAAGTAAGCCTTGTTGTGCCCCATTATTGGCCCCCTGCCACAGTTTTGAGTACTTAAGCAGGGCAATATAAAGTCTTAGAAAAAAATTAAACTAAAAATGGAAGAAGAGCTGTGAAATAAAACCAATAGGTAGGAGAGAGATTTTAACCAACAGAGTAAAATCATCAGCATAAGTAAATGCTGAAGTATCAAGAAAAGATAACAACCCATACTAAGGTACAGGAAGATATGGCTCAGTCATAAGACCAAACCAAGAATCCACATGATACTCAGAATTTAAGACAACTAATAAATGATATTCACACGAACCTCCCTGATAAATTTAAGGAAGAGAAGGAAAATATGACTAAAGAAGTAAAGGATATTAAGGTGACACTATGTGAGCATAAAGAACACTTTGAAAACCTTCTAAAATGTGTCAAAGTTTATGGGAATGAAAGACACAAATATTTGAGTTGATTTGAAGTGTTAGAAATATGAATTAGTATATAGTAACACTTGACATTTGAAATTTAAAAGGTAGAAGAAGAGACAGAAAAAAGAATGCAAAAAATTAAACAGGATCTCAGGGTACTGAATGGCAACATGAAGCACAAAACATATGAGTTACATATGTGCCAGAAGTAGAGAATGGAAAATAAATAATATTTGATAAATTACTGAATTTAAATTTTCCAACACTTATGAAAGATGTGAATATCAATATTCAAGAAGGATAACATACCTAAAACAGAATATACCCTGATAGACCTACTCCTAAACATTTACTATTCAGATTGTTAAAGGCCAAAGATAAAGTTAAGATTTAAGAGCAGCAAGAGATAAGCATTGTATTACTTACATGGGAGACTTAATAATGTAAGTGCTAATCCTCTTCAGAAATCATGGAGGCAAGAAAGCAGTGGTACAATATATTTAAGGTATTGAAAAAGAAATAATTACCAGCTAAGAATGCTTTAGCTGGCAAAACTAACTTTCAGAAATGAAGGTGATTTTTAAGACTTTACAAAAACTGTGAGAGTATGTTACCAAAAGAATGAATCTACAAGAGATATTGAAGGGTGTGTGACGGCCTGATAAGAAAAGCCAAGGAAGAAAGCCATGGAAAAGAGTGTAAAAATGAAGACATATGTAAGAGGAAAGGAAAGGGTTAAAAGACAGACAATAGTAAGAATGATACAGAAAGCCAAGGGATAAAAGGGATTAAGCAAGAAATGTCCTTATAGTAGTAAAACTGAATGTTAATGCAGTGAATTCCCCAATTAATATACATAGAAGGATAGAATGGATATAAAAACATAAGCCATTTATTTGTTGTATAAAAGAGACTCACCTTAGATGCAAGGACACAATTAAGCTGAAAATGAAAGGTTGGATAAAGATATTCCATGCTAATAGCAACAACAAAAAAGAGTGGGTGTAGCAATACCTATATCAGATAAAATAAATTTTAAATGCAAAATTGTTAAAAGAGATGAAGTATTTTACTATATATTAATAAAAGGGACAAGTCACCAAGAATAAATAGCAATAATATTCATATAAGCACATAATATAGATGCCCAAAAATACATGAGACATATACTGGAAAAACTAAATGGAGAAACAAATGTCTGTACAATAATACTTGGGGACTTCAACACTCCACACTAAACACTGAATAGAAAATCTGGAGAGAGGACAGCTAAGGAAACTGAGAGCTTGAAAAACATTATCAATGAATTGGATATAAAAGACATATACAGAGCATTGCAACCCAAAATAGCAGAACATACATTCTTCTCAAGTGCTCATGGATCTTTCTCCAGGATAGATCATATATTGGGACATAAGTCAGATATCCCTTAATTTATGAATATTGAAATTATTTAAATAAAAAAACACTTTCTCTGAACACGATAGAATTAAGTTAGAAATTAATAACAGGAGGAAAAAGCCATAATCCACAAATATATGGAGATTAAACAATACACTCTTCAATAATAAGTGGATTAAAGAAGAAGTTATTAAAAGAAAAATCAGTAAATACCACAAGACAACTGAAAATGAGAACACAACTTACCAATACTTATGGAATACAACAAAAGCAGTACTGAGATGGAAATTTATAGCCCTTTTCTTCAAAAGGAAGAAAGAGCTAAAATCAAAGACGTAACTGAACAGTAAGTGGAATTAAAAAAACAAAAACACAGAAAACCATTCATAAAGCAAGCAGAAAGTAAAAAATAATAAAGATTAGAACAGAAAGAAATGAAATGCAGAAACAAACAAAAAAAAAACCCAACAGAACTAAAATTTGTTTTTTTCAGGAGATAGCAAAATTGATAAACCCTTAATTAGATTAACAAAGAAAAAAAAAGGAGAATATGCAAATAAATAAAATTAAAAAAAGGAGAAGGGTGACATTATCTCTGATCAAGCAGAAATAAAGCTCACAAGAGGATGCTATGAACAACTGTATGCCACCAAGCTAGATAACATTGATGAAATGGACAAATTTCTGGAAATGCATGAACAATTTCTAGAAGAAATAGAAGACCTCAACAAACCAATAACAAGGAAAGGGATTGAAACAGTCATCAAAAACTTTTCCAAAATGAAATGTCCAGTACCAGATGACTTCACAGGTGAATTATACTAATCATTTAAAGAATATCTAATATCAATCTTTCTCAAACTTTACCAAAAATTGAATAGGAAGGACTGCTAACAAACTCATTTTATGAAGCTCTAACATCGCTGTAAAACCAAAGTCCAATAAAATATTACAAAGAAAGAAAATTACTAATCAATCTTTCATATGTTTATAGATGATTTGTTTATTCCTTGTGTGAAATGCTTTTTAAATCTTTTGCACATTTTTCTAAAGGATTGTATACCATTTGGCTTTTTACAGTAATTAAGAGTTGATTATAAATTTTGGACACTACTCCTTTGTAAGTCATAAGGTTTATAAATAACTTCTTCAAATTTAGAGATTTTTTTTCCTTCTATTTTTGGTGGATTTTTAAAAAGAAAAGTTATTAAATTTAATATAGTAAAATTTCCATTTTTTCTTTTGGTTAACTTTTATTTTATTGAAGGATTCCCTTACAATATTAAGTGGATAAATATATTAAATCATAAACTTTGAAAAATGATTTTTGTAAATGTATAATCCATCAGGAAGTGAATTTGTATATGCTGTGAGGAGGAGATACAATTTCTTTTTCTTTCCTACATGATAAAATGATTTGCTGCAACATCAATAATTGAACAGGCATTATTATACAACTATCAACAATTTCTTTCTCATATATCAGTTTTCATGTATGAGTTTGTTGCTGAGCTATTTATTATATTGTATTATGTTTTTCTATCTGTGTGTTAATATCACACTGTTTTTATTCCTTTAGGAATAAAATGGCTAGCTCCCCTTCCTTCTTTTTATCCTTCAGAATTACCATGTCTTTAATGCCTACTGATATTCCACATACAAGTAGACTAAGCTCAATGAGTTCCATGATGATTACTGCAGGATAGTAATTGAAATTGCACTGAATCTATAAAACAATTTTGGAGCAAATGACTTCTATACAAAATTATTTAAGAATAAGATATATCTCCTTATTTCATTACATATTATATATCTTTCCAAAATTGTATGATTTGCTATATAATATATGATATTTCCTTTGAGCATCTTATATGCTTGTTTTATTTTTAAATTGTGTTTTTTTTTCCAAGATTTATTCTCTGATGACTACTAATACATACAAAATAAATTGATTTTGGATATTAGTCATATTTCTTAAAACTTCAAAAAATTCTGTTATAATTCTTATAATACAGCTGTGGCTTCTTGTTCTTTGTAGACATTCATGTTAACAGGGAATAAGAGTTGTATTTTGTTATTTCAATTATTGAACATTATTTCTCTTCTGCTTATCATGATATGCTGTGTAGCCTAGCACCACCAATGATTGTGAATAAAATGATGTTAATAGTCATCCTTGACTTTTTCCTAATCTTTCATGGAATATTTCTAACTTCTCAATATTGAACATGATATACATTCATTTTTTTTTCTTTTATTTCAAATATATGTATTGGGTGTAAAAAATATTCTTGCAATCTTCCCCTGTTACAAATTTTCATCACAATTTCTTACTATTTTTGTAATGATAACAGATATTTCCCTTTGCTATTTATGTCGCTAATGGAGAAACACATATTCTTGGAAAACATACATTGGTCATCAAGTTTTAAGGGACTATCATATGTTGCTGAAATTATTTTGCTAATATTGCTCTTATATTCACATCCATATTCATTACTAACATTGTACCATAATCCACTAATCACATCTGGTTTCATTGTTAAAGTTATACTACTTTTCTAAAGTGAACTGGAGTGCATATCCTTTGGATATATTTTCTGAAGTAGCTTTAATATGGTTAGAATAATCTGTTCCTTTAATGTTTAGTAAAATTAGATTTAAAACTTTATGGAACTGGTGTTTTAAATTTTAAAAAACATTAATGTTATTTTAAGTGGTTGTGATGGTTATGCTAATGTGTCAACTTGGTCAGATAATTGTGTCCAGGTGTTTGGTCCAGCAAGCACAGGGCTAATTATAATACAAGAACATTTATGGACTTTGGTCACCAGTGAATTTACTGTATGGATGACTGATTACATATGCATCAATCAGAGAGATTGCCATAAGCAATGGGTGAAGCTTTTATCCAATCAGTTGAATATCTTAAAAGAGGAAATGCTTTCAACATTCAGAGAGAATTTCCTAGCTCATCTTTGGACAGCCAACTTCTTCCAGAAACTCATCAAGGACCTTTCATTGGACTTTCATTGGAACCCCTGGTTTGCAGCCTGCCTGCAGAGCTGGGATTTGTGCATGACTACGGTCAGTTGACAGACTCTTATAAAATCGCATATAATTGACAGATATTTCCTGTTGATTCTATTTCCTGAGAGAACCCTGACTAATACAGTGGTTAAAGAAACTAAAATTTCTGTAAACTATTGAATTGGTCTTGGTTGTTTATACACTTTAATTTTTCAATTTTTTATGGATATAAATAGATTTTTTGGTAATAGTTGTATTCTCAAATGCAGTTACATAGTTTCTTAAATGTTGCTCATTGATCTGGATGTGCTCATGAGAAAAGATTTTTTAAAGTTTTAGAAATCAATGTGGTGCATAAACTATAAATTATGTGATATCCCAATGGTATCTGCAGTATTGCTTCATAATCAAGAATGTTAATATTATATATCAAATTGTATGAATAGTCACAGTAAGAGAAATTTCTAGCCTATAAATTGTATTACATAAATTAAGTTTCCCTACAAGTGTAATAGTAATAGTTTTTAGATATTTTTGTTTTTTGAATTGCAGATAAATTATACATCTGTAATAAACTTCTGAATAGTTTCTTATTTTATACAGTGTACCTTTTCCTATTTTATTCAGTCATTTCTTACTCTATTTCTCTTCTGGGTTTTTTTTGTTTGTTTATTCTGCTTATTTTCTAATTCCTTATCTTGAATGCTTAGCTAATTAATTTTGCACCTCTGTATTTGTAATATAGCTAATTTAACATTCAGCACTATCAATCTTATCTGTGCATAGTTTGTTCTTCTCTAGGGCCTCGGCTACCCCATTGTATGCACCGTTTTTTTGTATGACCTTGTCCAGAGGTTTATTTAGATGCAAATTATTTTAGCTCAAAGCAGAACTCTTCATAGATCTAAATAAGTAGTATTTTTATTCTCTTCCAAGTAAAATAATTAGATTAGTTATTTCAAATGGTTTTTATTGAATTTGATTCAAATTTTACTTATTCTATTGTTTTTGAAATTTATTTCCATTTCATTTTAATCAGATGAAGTGGCTTATAAATGCAGGTATGAAATTTATAGAACGTCAATTTACATCATAGAATATGATTGCTTTTCCAATTTATTTGTTCATGCTTTAGTGAAATGTGTAGTCTAGAATCTCTGGTTCATTTGAGCTATACCTGTCCATTATGTCCTATTAAATCTATAAATTTCTATATCCAAATATTTAGAATTGTTATAGTTACCTAGGGTCATGAAATTTCATCAATATTTATTGACTTATAATTTTTATTATTGATTCTTTTATTTTTTCTGACATTAGTATATGTTCTATTTTTCATTAGTACTCCCCTAAAATCTTAATCCTTTTTCTTCAAATAGTCAGCCAAGATTTCTACTGTGCTGTTGGTCATGAAAACCCACATATGGCCTTTTCATATGATTTCTGTGTAGACTATTTTGAGTGCTGCACAACATAGCAAATGGGTTCCATGTGTGAGTAATCCAAGAGATCCAAGTGAATGTTTTAAATTTTTAGAATTGGACATCATTTGGGTTCAGTTATGCTACATTATATTGGCTGAGGCAATCACAATGTCTTACTGACTTTCACAAGGAGGCAAAATTGATTTCCAAAATTTTATAGGAGCAGTCACAATGTCATATTTTATGAAGAGTATGTGGAATGAGAAATATGGGTATGGTGATTTTGAAAACTGATCTCTTTCAAACCAAGAATAAATGTCCAATATTACATAATCCCTCAATATAAATAAGTCCTCAGAAGGACTAGTAAAACATCTGGTAGAAAGTTGATTACAATGAAAACTTTCCTTCATGTAAGGGATAGATTCTGCACTCACAGAAATAGACACTTCTTAAAGATTTGCTTTCCTTGCTCAAAATACTTGTAATAACATCATAATTCATTGACTTATGGAATATCTTATTCACCATCATTTTACTCACCTAGAATTGATTCTGATCAAGTAACTTATTTTAATGTAAAATATGTGGCAATGGACACATCACCCAGGGCAATCACTGTTAATACCATGCATCCCATTATGCTGAAGTAGCTGGTATGATAGAATGCTGAAATGGCTTCTTGAACATTCAAGTGTCTATTCAGAGACAACACCTTAAAAATCCTTAAAGATGTATTGACCAATATATGATATTGTTTATTCAAATTTCAGAAAAATATTTATGTGAATCAAGTGATATAAGTGCAAGCACCTCCTTTCAGTATAATATTAAAAACCCATTAATAGAATGTTTTCTTCCTATCCTGCCATTTTTAGTTCAGCTGATTTAAAACCTTAATTACAAAAAGATGATGTATTTATAGAGGAAAACAGAAATTATTTTATTGAATTAGTAATTGAGAATGCCACCAAATAATTTGGGCTCCTCACATCTCTGTTAAAACAATAAACAAATGAGGGAGTGTATTTATTAGTAGTGATGACTAGTGGAAATGTGGTTGTTTTAGTACAATGAGGGTAGATGACCAATATCTGCAACACAGGGGATCCTCTGACCATCTCTTAAAATTTCCAAGACAAATATTAAGAGTTAATGGAAAAACAAAGGAACTAAAATGGCAGGATCATTGAGGATTCGGAAACTCAGGAATAATAGATAGTGAATCAAAAACAAGAACACTAGATAATGAATCAAAAACAGATGAATGTCAGCCTGAAAATGAAAGGAAGGTGGAGCATAAACTGGAAGAAATAAAGATATAAACATTAACAAAAATCTGATGACCAATTACAGCAATAAAAGCTTTGGTAAAAATGCATATTTTCATTTTATTGTTGGTGTTTATACATATATATGTACTAATAAATTTTACTTATTTATATGAGATATTTCTGTTTGTTAATTTTACAATCTAATGTTTATTTTATAGATAATTCATTTGTGATTGTAATCTGAATCAGAAGAGGAACTAAAATTAAAAAAAAAAAAAGCATTATACAGAGTCATATACCAAGATTTTGGGGATGATATATTTCTCATTTTGTGGGAGAGAATGAGAATATGTTTGTAGAAGCATTTTGTTCAATGTAAACCAAAAATTGTTTCTATTCTATTAGGAGCTTCAAATTGCATAGAAGAAGTTTATATAAATGCTGAGTAGTGACGGTGGTTAAATGTTTCTCTCATTTATCTATTGACCTCAGCTGGAAAATCCACCCTTCTAAATATAGGGAATTCCCATATTCCCCACGCCATACACTTCCCATATTTTCCCACATTTGCAACATCCTTAATTAGTATGGTACATTCATTGCAACTGAACACATTATAGAGCATTGCAACTAAGCATGGATTAATGTTTACTTTGTAGTTTACATTCTATTCCACACAATTCTGTAGGTTATGGCAAGATATATAATTCCCTGTATCTGTCATTGCAATACCATTCAAGACAATTCCCAAGTCCTGAAGATGCCCCCACATTATAACTGTTTTTTAACTCTTCCAAGCCTCAGAACCTCCAGTGACCACTGCCTCCACATCAATGATATTTTCTTCCGCTGCTAGAATCACAAAAAGCCTACAGTGGAATACAAGTAAGTCTACTTTAGTCCGTAGTTCATTCCCCAATCCTGAGGATTCTGGTATGGTGATATCCACTCCACCTCTAATTGAGATGTGGCTGAAATCCATTAGGGCCAATGGATGGGGGTCACTTGCTTGCCATTGAAAACTCTCTTGGTTCCTTGGTATGGTAGTTGTCCATCATCCCCTTCTAGTTAGTTGTCTTGGGTGAGACCAATGAACTGGAAAGTAGGTGTTACAGCTCTGTTGAGGAACTGTAGGGAGTGGGGCATAGGGGAATCCCCTATATTTTTATCTAACATTCATGTAACCTAATTATCTTTTAAAAAAAATATATAGGTGTAATATGATGGCATTTTTGGAAAACTAGAATTGTCCTGAATGATGATGCAGTGACAGATAAAGGTCATTATTTATCTTGTCATTACTTACAAAAATATGTGGGAGAGAGATTAAACTATAAGGTAAAGTACAATCCACACTTATTGGTAATGCTCCAATATGTGTTCATCAATTGTAACAAATGTACCACACTAATAAAGGATGTTGTTAATAAGGGAAAGTGTTGGGGGGGCGGTTAGGGAGTGGGGAATGTGGGAATTCTCTATATTTTTTATGTAGCATTTATGTAATTTAAGCATTTTTTTTTAAGTTATAGAAAGGTTTCTCCAAATTCTGGTTGAAACAAATTAAACAGTTATAATATGTTCCAGAATCTGGTAGGTAGTATGCTTTTGAGGTTGTTCACAATCTTAAGAAAATTGGGGAAAAAGAGGTTTAGTCTCTTATGGAAGAAAAGAAAAATGATTTCTTGCATAAACTAAAATTGTTTCAATTTTTATTCAACTTGAGAGTATTCTCTGTAGGCTTTTACATATATAATGAAATAAATTATCATTATACTTATTAGATATTTAAAATAATGAAAATTGCAAGTTGTGTGTAATAAAATTAAGTTAAAGAAAAAAATATGAAAACAAACAAGCAATAAAAACCCATCATTTCTCCTCTAACAGATGGCTTCCAGGTAGGTTTTGCCGAAAGAATTACAAAAGGAACAGAAAAAACACTTCCTTATGCTGTTAGATTAAATAGTAAAAGTAAGGCAGATTTGAGGTAGATACGTGAAGATTGTGAAAGCAAATTTACCATGAGAAAATAAATCAAATATGCCAAAGAAGAAAGAGGGCTTGGCAAGGGCTTAAGACACTGATCTATGATTTGAGGTTTTCTTTTTCATGCCTTGAGTAAAATCTATCATTCCTAATCTATTTTAGGACTCAGGGATGAGTAGACATTGAGTTAACAATTCTTAGAAGGAAATTCAGCAATGGCTTTTATATAAATGATTTCCCTTTGAAAAATAAATGATGGGAAGACACTTTCTTCAAGGCATTCATATTTTAAAATAAAATTTTATTGAAGTATATCATTCATACATGAACATATATAAAGAATAAATGTATAGTAAAATCTGTGAATTTACAAAACAAACATGCATATCATCATATAAGGTTCCTATACATATCCCCACCAGGAACACCTTGCATTGTTGTGAAACATTTGTTACATATATAAAAGATCATTCTCAGAATATTTATACTTACAGTAATATTTAGCCCAAAACCTCAAGGTATTCTTTATTTCTGAGTTTCTCAGAGTATAAATCAGATGATTGAACATGAAAGCAATAATTGTGTAGAAAATTTATGGCTGATCTAATATAAATGAAGATAATAGGTGTAAAGAATAAAACCACAAATGTTATGTGAGGACTTCAAGTGGAAAGAGGATTGCTACAGCTTTCTGCAGGATAAGCCCTAAAGGTGTATAATACTAGGACATAAGAAACCATCAAAATTACAAAAGATACCAAAGAACTCACACATGAATTGGCAATTACCATGAAACTAATTCAGTATGCATCATGCAGGTCAATTTCAGCAAAGGATACACATCACAGAAGAAGTGATCTATCTCATTAGGACCAGAGAAGGGTATGTGGATGATGAAACTGATGGGCAAAATGTACCAATCTGATGAGGGAAAACGGCTTATCAACTCTAACAGGCTGCTCCCTCTCCCTTCCCATAACCCCCCCCCGTGACATGGCTGCTAGGGCTGAGATAAAGAACAGCCTTAGCCTTCTTCTGGGAAGCCTTCTTCTAGGAAGTTGAAGAAAATTGGCGCCTAAAGTAACTGCCATCTACCATAGCAACAAGAACCACCAATCCCTGCTACCCATCTTTAAACCCACCAATCTTCACCCTCCTCCCCGTTCGCGCCACAATATTCCCGCCACCCCTACGCCCACCTATCAGCAACCTCCACGCCCCTCTATGCTCTATAAATAGTGTTGCACTTCCGTAATAAACCAGACCTCCACCATCAGCCTCGTCTCCGTGGTCTTCTCTTCAGAGCCGCGTCGTCCTCCACACCCGTGAACCCCACGAAGCCCCGCAGAGGCTTCACCAATCCTCCAGTGCAACTAGCTATGATGATCATATTACACATCTGTCTGCTCACTCTGACAGTATAGTGCAGGGGCATGCAAACGGTCACAAAGTAGTCATAGCCATCCCTATGAGGATAAAGATCCTGATGCCTCCAACAAAATATGTGGAAAAGAGCTGTGTCATGCAGTTATTATAAGAAATAATCTTTCTTTCTGTCAGTAAGTCAGTCATTATTTTTGACATCATTATGGTAATATAGCAAAGGTCAGAATTTTAAAGGTAATTATGGAAGAAATATATGGGCTGGTTAATTAGCTGACTGAATGAGATAGAAATAATTGCGAGCAACTTTCATAAACAAACAGCAACATAACAAAATTAAAACAGTACAAAACATAGCATTTCAAGGGACTTGTTTTGGGAAAGTACCAAGATAATAAACACAGTGACAATATTCCCATTTTTCATGGTCTAATGAAGTAAAAATTTCTAACACTCACTTAAA
>JAQZBX010089685.1:0-12602 GCA_029593785.1 Cabassous unicinctus
TCTCTTGTCTCCTTATTTTGCTGTATGAGTAAAGGTGTATAAAGGCTTATTTTGGTGTATGAGTTTTCTGCTATGCACAATGCATATGCTCCAGCCCTGTTGATGCACACCGTGGTCATACCCATGCTGACACCCATCATCAACAATTTGATAAATAAAGACATAAAGAATCTGAAGAGATTCATTCTAAAGAAGCCATAGAATTTCTTGGTGCTGACATAATTGTATGTGATTCAAAGGACCAAATCCTCAAAGCTTGAACATTTGTTAGAATTGATGAACACATATTGAAGCACTATTATTAACTGTGGACTATAGCTAATGTCATAGTTTACACTCTGTCAAGCACAATTTTGGAGGTTATGACAAAATATATACTGGCCCATATCCTTCATTTCACTGTCATGCAGGACAACTCCAATGTCCCAAACATGCCTCCATATTGCACCTATTCTTCCCTCTCCCTCACCTCAGGACATTTAGTGGCCACTGCCTTTATAACAGTGATAAAATTTCGTCCATTTCTAAACGTATTAATAAATTTATAATAGAATGTTTATAAGTCTACTTTAGTCCATTGTTCATTTCCCAATCTTGAGGATTTTGGGATGGTAATGTCCAAATTGCTTCTAATTGAGAGGAGCTTAGATCATGTGGGACATATAAATGGAACTATCTTGCATGCAGTTGCACACCCTCTCTGTTCCTTGCTATGGGTGTTGTACATCATCATCTCCTTGTTAGTTGCCCTGGGTGAATCTAATGAATTGGAGAGTAGGTATTGCAAGTCTGCTGAGATTCAGGTCTCAACTCGCACATGAACAGACTAAAGATTTAGGTATCTGGGACATATGATTAACAAATATATTGCTAATTATCAGTACAAATAAAAAGTGTGTAGGAAATATAAATGAATCTAACTCTGTTATACTGGGGAGAATAAATTCTAAAATAACATCCACTGACAGTATGCTGAATTTCTGAGATTGTCTGCTGTGTGTGCAATTCGTGTCTAGATATCTCCAGAACCCTCAGGAGACCTACTATTTGAGGCACTGTTTGCTATAACAGTCAATGAGAACCTGCTGAGAGATGCATAAGCTTAACCTCTGGAATGACCTCTTGACTCTCTTTGAAATATATTAGCCATAAAAACTCATTTGTATTTAATATTCCCCCCTTTTGGTCAAGGTCATTTTCTTGAACTTGGATCAAGGTCAAAATCCAGTGATGGATCTAGGTCATTTTCTAGATCCATCACTGCTTGGCACTTGGAGATAATCCCTCAATGCCAGGGTGGCTCATCTCCGGAAGTCGTGTTCCATGCCATGGGGAATATAGTGTACTTATATACTGAGATGAAGGATGTTGTTAATTTGGGAAAGTGTGGTAGATATTGGGGTTGGCACATATCGGAAACCACTATAATTTTTATGTAACATTTATATAATCTAAAGTTTCTTTAAAATAAAAAATCCTCAGAGCCTGAAACTGTGACTCTATGAACATTCCATGGAACAAAAACTACCTTAGGCAGACATAAACTTAAATATGATGAAGCAACCCATTTAGTCATACATTGTGTTTCTAAAGTAAAAAAATGTTTTGGATGATTTACAACTACATATTAAGTAAGAAATCTTGGCATCCATATTTCTAGGGATTTATGCAATGAGTGCAGGACTAGATGTCATATCCTTTATTATTTTATTGTGACATAAATAAGATTCTTTCTGTTACTCTAAACAAAATATCTGCCTCATTTCCAAATTTTGATATATATTGCAAAGACCCTGTGAGTGAAAAATCTATTAACAATTTTTTGGCATTTATATAAAAATCATACTCAATATTCATGATTAAAAGATGACCTATGGAGAGCTTGAAATTCTGGGCAATAATTCGTCTTACCAATGAAGGTTCTTTTTCAGGTCACTTGGTATTCATGCAAAAACTTCATGTCCTTCCAAAATCTAGTGCTTACCTGGAAAGGACTCTCAAATGTAGACACTTTGCTATTTATCTAGAGTGTTCATTTTTTAAACATTTTTTAAAAAGATAATTAGATTATATAATGTCACATAAAAATATAGGGGATTCCCATATTCCCCACTTTCTACACCTCCCACATTTTCCCACATTAACTTATATCTCTTGTTTCTTTTTCTCATTGCATTGTACTGGTGGGATCTTCCAGTATGCTGGTAAATCATATTAATGTCATAGACTTGATTTCTTCTATATTTGAGGGGAAATCTTCTATTTTCCCACCACAGGACTCCACCAGGTCATTTGGGAAGGTAAGTATGTGTCATTTACTTAATTCATTCCTTAGTTATTTATCTATAATTATACATCCTGAATCAACTTTGACACATCTATTTTCCAAAAATGGATTCCTTTCTTGGAAATTTTCAAAATTTGATATGGAGATATAGTAAGATTATATTTCCAAGTGTAGCATGTATTCTGTATTTCTGTTCAATCTCTGTCTATTTATATGTCTATGAGAATTAACTTCGGACTCTTTTTCTCTATTTTACGTCTTTTGCCAAAGATTTACTGTGAGATTTCTTTTACAGTTCTAAGATTTTTTTGCCTTTTAATTCATTAACTACAGGTTTTATCTTTATTATTTACTCCCTTCCTCTTTGCCTATGTTGGTTTTGTGGAACTTTTATCAAAAATATTAACAAACTTTTTTTAATTAACTTTTTTCTTTTTGTTATTATTATTTTTAGAGAAGCTGTATATTACATAAATGTTACATCAAACTGTAGTGGATTTGCATATTCCATACCCCCTTCTCCTCCCACACTTTTCCGCATAATAAACAAATTTCATTAGAGTGGTACATTTGTTACAATTGAAGAATATATATTGAAGCATTGCTGCTAACCATCATCTGTAGTTGACATTATTATCTACACTTTGCACCTGACAATTTTATATGTTTTTACAATATGTATAATGTCCTGAATCCATCATTGCAATGTAATGTTAAACAATTCCAATGTCCCCAAAATGTCTCATGTTCCTTCTATTCTTCCATCTCCTTTTCCTCAAAACCACTGGTGACCACTGCCTTTACATAAATGATACACATTCTTCCATTACTAGAATAATGTCTTTTTTAGTACATATTTGCATTTCCTCTTATGTTTGTTAATTCCTCAATCTTGAAGGTTTTACAACGGTGTGGCCCACTGCACTTCCGATTGAGAGGCTGGCAATCACTTGCATTAGATCCTTTGGGGAAGATAAATGGAACTGTTTTGCTTGCATTTGCAGATAGTTTCTGTTTTAGGGGATGGGCGTTGTCCATCATCATCACTTTGTTAGTTGTCCTGGTTGAGCCTAATGAATTGGAGGGGGTGGGGCAAATGGAGTCCACTATGTTTATGATGCAACATTTATGTAATCTAAAACATCTTTAAAAATAAAAAAATATTAAAAAAAAAAGGTTTTCTAACATAATTGGAATATCATGGATAAAATGGAGGGAGGAATCTCATTCTTAATGACATTATACCTAAAATACAGTTAACAAGAATTGAGAATGATATTCATAAACAATATTTTAAGAATGTTTCCCAAACATCTAGAGCTAATTTTTTCTTACTCTAGGAAAAAATAGGAGTGTGATCTTAGAAAAATGTCAATTCTTTATAAATTAATTTACATCATTATTCAAATCCTCATTAAAATTCCAAAGACATTTTCCTTGCATGGGCCAGATTATTCTAAATTCATCTAGTAAAATAAGGGAATGAATTTATGGCAGAATACTAGGTGTCTTTCTATCTTGAACATTTAAATATATTATGAAGATAGATAATTAAAATTAAGGGCCAGAAAATTTGACAATTTGCTCAATGCAAAATATAAAAATCAAGAAACAGATGATCATTTTACAGAATATGATCAAAGAAACACTGGACTTTAATTACTGAGCACAAGACTTTTATATATTGATCAAAGGGAAAATATACTAAAACAAAATAGGGAAAATTGTATATACAAGGAGGGTACATGAGAGCTCTATCCTTTCCATGACTTTATTGTAAACCTGTAACTGTGGTCATAAAAAATGTTAAACTAACATTAAGCAAACCATTTCATATCATTAAGAAAACATTGAGGAAGTGTCTAAATATGAGTGGTACATAAGGAGAATATGCCCATTCCATATGATCAAATATTTTTAAATTTTATGAGCATTGAATTATATTGGAAAATGTTCATTAGATTCACTTATTTGAAAAGAGGAAAGTCTTTATTTATTCTCCATTTCTTTTTAATTTATTTCATAAAAACTGTCATCTAAATCAAATGTAAACAATAATTAGAATTAGAGTGTATGTTAATATTTTAGCCATAGGATTGGCAAAGGCCCCAGAGAATGTAACATGTACCAATGACTCAAAAGTAGAACAAAGAAAGGACATTTCAAATAATTGGAAGATATGGCCTTGATTTGGGAAATTTCCATTCTCACAACATTGAACTGTAAGACCAATAATAGCCACATTTTATTGTGGAAAGGGTTGATAGTGTTGGGGTGCTAAACAAATGTTATAGCATTGGATTCCAGTTCAAAAAATAATCAACATTTGTCAGCAATAATAAACAATTATTAGACAAGATGAATGGCATCATGAGCTACTTAGTTTAGGACATTGCTGTCTTGCTGCAGAATGCCAATTTGGAAGGATTTTTTGGTTCTTTATTCCTTTTATCAGGGCAAACCCTTCCATCACATAGAAACAGGAAACTAAACCGGAATTGTAAACTTTCTCCCCCTGGGTTTTGCAGAGGTGCAGGATCTGTAGCCTCTCCTCTTTGGGATGTTCCTGTCCATGTATCTGGTCACCCTCACAGGGAATCTGCTCATCATCTTGTCCATCATCTCAGACTCCCACCTCCACATGTCCATATACTTATTCCTCTCTAACCTCTCCTTAGCATACCATGGCCTCATGGGGCTCTGTTAGTAGCATGCTCTTTATACCTCCATCTATATTAATTAGTCTAGTAATGAATACACATCAAATTGACAGAATCAGATTATCTTTCCAAAATATTTAGAAATTTCACACAAATATCCCATTTGGGAAGACTTCCATTGACACATAAAGTAGGGCTTCATTTGGGCATGACCATTTTCTGCACTGTATTAAAAAAGAATTAAAAAATGCTCACTAATCAGAGCAACAGAGCAATGAATGAAATATACTTGATGGAAGAAAATAGCATAAGCCTAAGTCTTCCCTGAGTGGACAGTGATGATGAAAGACCTTCTTTTGTTCTGATGGTATTCCAACAGTGGCTATATCCCCTTGATGCCTAGAAAAGCTAATGAAATAGCAAAAGTACTTTATTCAAAAAACAAAATCAGTGACATCATTTTTCAGAGTAAAGGCACTTTACAGAGTGATCAACCCAAGAGTAAAAGGAAAGAAGTAATAAACTAGCAATTTACAAAAGAAAAGACACAAAGTACAATAAAATTTTAAAATGTTTATACGAAGCCGTAGAAGTCTTTTAAGATGATATTACCTGGAAAGGTTTTGGAATTAACAATTGTTTTAGTTTCTTTTTTCTTAAAGGAATACAATGTAATGGGTTATCATAAACAGTGGTAGTTTGTTGGCTCATAGTTGTGAGGCTAGGAAAAGTTTAAACCAAGACAACATCAAGGGAATACTTGCTCCCAGAAGACAGTGGTATCCTGAGACTGGCTGCTGGTGACCCTTTTCCTTACACATGGCAGCCACTCTTGCCCCTCTTTTTCAAGTTCTGTTGACTTTCAGATTCTGGTTACTCCCTTTGTGACTTTCTCTCTGTCTGAATTTCATTTTGCTTCTAATGGACTCGAGTAATAAGATTAAGACGCATCTAGAATAAGTTGGCCCACACCTTAACTAAAGTAACCTCATCAAAAGGATCTAATTAAAATGGGTTTGCACCCACAGGAATGAATTATTTTAAGAACATGTTTTTCTTAGTACATAGCTCCAAACTTCAACAGAAATCCTGAGTTGGAATCACACAATAATCCATATTCACTCTTTAAATTTGGAAAGGAACTGAATAATTTTAAACCATAATGCCTACACCTATATCATAGGGATATCAGTATTCATCAAACTAAGAAGGTTTACAGACATTTTCAGTTTATGCTAGAAGCTCATTTAAATTTATTTCTATCAGTAAAATAATAGTTACCAATAACAATGAGATGAAGTTCTAAAATATCTTCATGTCAGTTTGCTAGCTATCCATTTCACCATTCTTTCTGGATTTCCATCTCGCATTTCCACCATATTATTTCAATTATTTATCATCCTCCCTAACAATTGCAGGCTGGAAACACTCTAGAAAATATCCACATTGACTTTCTATATTACAAATATGATCATCAATTTCATTGTCTTAAAACACCCCCCTGGAGAATGAAACCAACATGCTATAGGCTCAAACATAAGATGAATTTTCTGTGGCCCACCTGCCAATGTTCTCTTTCACTAAATTCCACCTCACCCCATTGATGTCTAAGATATTAAGCTTGACTTGCACCTTCACCAGCACATTGTATTTTCCTTAATCAGTACCTTTATAACCCTGTTTCCCTAAGTTTGAGGTCTCTGCCACTGTTCCATTTGGAATTTTCTTACTCCCCTTCCTTCCAGAAAACACCAACGACTTCAGAAGAGCCTGTGGTCACCTTCTTTTTGAACCCTATTCTTAACATCTTGACAGGAATATTACAACTCTTTCTCTGTACTGAATTTGGGTGGTAGGGAAAGTGATTTTGTGTTGCTTTTACTGAATTCCATGTATTTTCTCCCTGATACACTCTGAGCACCTGGAGAGTTGTAACACTGTGCTACA
Organism: Cabassous unicinctus; assembly: GCA_029593785.1. Classification (NCBI taxonomy): domain Eukaryota; kingdom Metazoa; phylum Chordata; class Mammalia; order Cingulata; family Chlamyphoridae; genus Cabassous; species Cabassous unicinctus. Next base: position 6,895 of record JAQZBX010089685.1, read on the forward strand.
TACGTCAATACACCCACACTTGCTAGGTTGGTGCCTGGAATACAACAATAACTAAATAAATACATACTGTGAGAATGAATGGAAGCATGTGATTTCATAGAAAATGCTACTCAAAATTCAAGAACCAAATAAATTTGGAAAGTGAAAAGTTACTACATTATTCCTACTACTGATCATTAAGTAGATATTCTTTGAAATTCATACATATGCACACAGAGATGCACATATATATACAACTACACACAGAAACACATACATAAACTCAGTTTTATTTTGTTTGTTTTGTTATGCCATTTAAAAGTAAGTTACAGTAAAAGGCAAAAGATGTATATAGTCTGAAGAGAAACCAGTAGCAATGGAAGAAATTACAACAATGATGTGGAGCCAGAGGTCAATTGAGCCTCTGGGGGCAGGGAGACAGAAGAACAGTTGTAATACAGGGGCTTTTTCAGGACTTGGAATTGTCCTAAATGACACTGCAATGACAGATACAGGCCATTTTATATCTTTTGCATATAATATACAGAACTGTGTGGAAGAGAGTATAGAGTACAATGTGTACTGTGGTCCATGCTTAATGGCAAAGCCCCAGGATGTGTTTATCAGTTGCAATGAATGTTCCACACTAATGAAGGATGTTTATGTGGGAGGGTGTGAGAGGTGTGGGAAGTGGGGCATATGGGAATCCTTATATTTTTTGTGTAACATTTAAGTAATCTAAGTATGTTTTTAAAAAATTAAAAATATATATTTTTTATAAATTAGAAAAATATTACAAAAAATAAAAATAATTTACAAAACCCAGTTTCTGCTTAAAATGTTGAAAATTAGAAACCTTATTAACACTAACAAGAAAATGCCAGATAATATAAAAAATTACAATTTTTCTTGAACAACAGATTGCTGAGGACATGGAATAACAAACTGGCCTGAAAAATAGTTAAGGTCAGATGCCTCCAAAACAGATGGGCTTTTGAGGAATGGCTTGCCTGTGACAGAAATGGGAAGAGGTTTGGGACAACATTAAGCACACAAGATTTCAGAATATCACTCTTAATTTCCTTCTTTGATTTACTCTTATTGATTTTTGAGGGTGGGCGATTCACCTGTCAAGTTGTATTTATATTCTTGAACAAATATTTAGTCCCAGAACCACTTGTTGAAAAAAATTTCCTTCCTTATAAAATTGCCTTGGTTTCTTTGTTGAACAATTATTACACCTAAATGTATCGGTCTTTACGGATTCTGCATTCTGTCACATTGATGTATGTCTTACTTTACATTAATATGATGATCCATTGATTACTGTAGTTTTACAGTAAACCTTGAAATCAAGTAGTGTGAGAATTGCAACTTTGTCTTTTATTCACAACTGTTTTGTTTATATTTTCATTTATACTCACTTCTTATAAATATTAGAAATGGTTTACCAATATCCACTAAAGAAAAACTGCAAGAGTTTTTAATTGAATTTCACTACACTTGTAGATTAATTTAGAAATAATTGCTTTTTAATAGTATTGAACCTTCCAAATAATTAACATGGTTTTATAGACAAAATATAGAAAAGGTCTCCAAATTCCTACCCCTTGTTGTATGCACCCTTTCCTTTGGTATGAATATGATAGTGAATATGATAGAGTGTACTTTCATGTTTGGATTAAGTTATATAGAAAAGATTAAGGGATTCTGCTCATGGAATTATGTTTTCAAACTCATAGCTGTTAGTTAATCAAAAGAAGGATTACATTGGGTGGACTTCACTTCCTAGATGAGCTATTAAAAGAGCTTTGGCACCTGCTGAAGGAGCAGTTTGTGAGCATAAGTACATCTGCTGTTCACATTGAAGCACTAAGACATCAAGTTGTGCATGATTCATGTAGTTATAAACTCATTGGAGCCCTAGGATATGAAAGTGTGCCTCAGCCAACAACCAGAAAGATTACTGGGGCTTCAGTCCAACAACCAAGAGAAAATTAATTCTACCAATACGCAGAGGGATTCTGGAATACAGTCTTGAAAGCCACAGTGTAATGAAACTCAGGCAAAACCTTACTTTTAGGATTTGAAATGCTGAACCTGAACTTGACACCACCATGCAAGGTTCTCGATGCCCAGATAATAAATGGGTGTTGTTTTATGCCTCTAAATATGTCATTATCTCTATTGCAGTGAATGAAAACTAATATTTATTGCATATCTCCAAAATTTATTTGCCTTATTTAATTTCTCTTTTGGCCAAAATATATTAGAACAGCTTTGTTCTCTTGAATTAGTGAAAGTTACTTCTTAAAACATAAAAAGCCCTAATCACAACAGGATAAACTGATGAATTAGAAATCATCAAAACTTAGAATATTTGTTCGTCAAAATTCCCTTTCAGGGAGTGGAAGTGGCTCAAAGATTTGAGGACCCACCTCCCACATGGGAAGTCCAGGGTTCAGTTACTGGTGCCTCCTAAAGAAGAAAAACAAAGAGTAGATGATAAGCAGACATCAAGCAAAACCAACCAGCAGACAGTGAGCAAAAACAATGGGCAGACATTGAGCAAAAACAACATGCAAGACAATGAGCAAAAAATGAGCAGACAGTGAACAAAACCAAATAAGCAGATATCCACACAGAAGATGGCTTCAGTTTAGGAGGGCACTCACTGACTCACTCTCTGAGGATGGCTGATTAGGGACAGGATCCTGCCCAGGAGGACTGTGCTGGGGACACAAAGAGCGAAATCATTGGGGACTTTGATCTGGAAGGAGCAGGATGCTAGGAAGATTGCTCAAAAAATATTTGGAACATAAAAAGAAGCAAGAAAATAAAATAAGAAGAAAATCTGTCAAAGAGAAAACTTAAAACACACACGGAACCACCAGTTAAATAAAACTCTAGAGCAGGGAGAGAAGCTAATCAACTGAGTAAGCCATCAAGATAAAATGATGACTAGAGGGCAACAAAAAAATTACAAACCACACTGAGAAACAGAAAGACATGAAACAGTCCAATGAACAAACTAAAAACCAGGAAGAGATGCAGAACATTGAACAACTAATCAAAGATTTCTAAACAAATATCATGGACCAAATTAATGAAGTGAAGGAAGAGATTAAGGATTTTTGGCAGACACTGGGAGAAAATAACTGAAGAAATTGTAAACATTCACAAAAAGATAAAGGATATAATGGCGATCAATGGTACAATCCAAGAAATCAAAAAGCCTCTGGATTCACATAAAAACAGATTTGAACAGGCAGAGGAAAGAATTTGTGATGTGGAAGACAGTACATCTGAAATCAAACAGATAGTAGAACAGATAGATATAAAGATGGAAAAAATCCAGCAGGGACTCAGGGATTTAACCGACAACACAAAATGCACAAACATATGCATTATAGGCATGCCAGAAGGAGAAGAGAAAGGGAAGGGAAAAGAAGGAGTGTTGAAGGAAATAATGGCTGAAAACTTCCCAATCCTATTGAGAAAGATGGATGTACATGTCCAGGAAGCACATCACGCCCCAAACAGGATAAATCCCAAAAGGCCAACTCCAAGACATATAATTGTCAAAATGTCTAATGCTCAAGTCAAAGAGAAAATACTCAAGGCAGCAAGAGAAAAGAGAACCATCACATACAAGGGAAGCACAATAAGATTAAGTGCTGATTTCTCGTCATGGAATCAAGAAGACAGGGGTATGACATAGTCAAAGCACTAAAAGAAAAAACCTTCCAGCCACAAATTCTCTATTCTGCAAAACTGGCATTCAAAATTGATGAAGAGTTCAAAATATTCACAGATAAACAGAAATTAAGAGAGTATGCCAATAAGAAACCTACACTTCAAGAAATACTAAAGGAAGTTCTGCAAGTTGAAAGGAAAAAACAAGGGAGAGAGAGTTAGAGGACAGTGTAAAAACAACTAAAAAGACAAAAAGAGAAATAAAAACAACATATGACACACATTAACCCAAAGAAAATTTGGCTAAAGTAAGAAATTCATTGTGAGTAATAACACTGAATATTAATGGATTAAATTCACCACCCAAGGGGCACAGATTGGCAAAATGGATAAGAAAATATGAGCTATCTATATGCTGCCTACAAGAAACCCAACCTTTGACCCTGGGATTCAAGAAGGCTGAAAGTGAATGGCTGGAAAACACTTTTACAAGCAAACAATATCCAAAAAGGGCAGGAGTGGCTATCATAATATCAGAAAAGATAGACTTTAAATGCAAAACTATTGTAAGACACAAAGATGGACACTATATATTAGTAAAAGGGTGAAACTCTCAAGAAGAGAGAACTCAGTTGGGAGAGAATGGCCTCTTTAACAAGTGGTGTTAGGAGAACTAGATATCCATATCCAAAAAAATGAGAGAGGAAAACCATCTCAAACCATATACAAAAATCAACTCAGGATGGAACAAAGATCTAAATATAAGAGCCAAAACTATAAAGACCTTGGAAGATAAGGTAGGAAAATCTACAGGACCTTGTAATAGGAAATGGTTTCATGAACTTCAAACCCAAAGCACGAGAAGCAAAAGAAAAAAAATAGATAAATGGGATCTCCTCAAAATTAGAAACATCTGCACCTCAAAGGACGTTATGAAGAAAATAAAAAGGCAGCCTACTCAATGGGAGAATATATTTGGCAACCATATATCTGATAGGAGCCTAATATACTGCATATATAAAGAAATCCTACACCTTGAAAATTAAAAGACCAACCACCCATTAAAAAAATGGGCAAGTGACCTGAAAAGACATTTCTCCAAGGGAGAAATACAAATGGCTAAAAAAGACATGAAAAAATGCTCGACATCACTAGCTATTAGGGAAATGGAAATCAAAACTACAATGAGATACCATCTTACACCCATCAGAATGGCAGCTATTAAAATCACAGCAGAATATAAGTGTTGGAGATGATGTGGAGTAATAGGAACTCTCATCCACTGCTGCTGGGATTGTGGAATGGTCCAGCCACTGTGGAGGACAGTTTGATGGTTCCTCAGAAAACTAACAATAGATCTTCCGTATGATCCAGCGATTCCACTGCTGGGTATATTCCCAGAAGAATTGAGAGAAAACACACAAACAGATATATTCACACCAATGTTCCTAACAGCATTATTCACTATTGCCAAAAGTTGTAATCAACCCCAGTGCCCATCAACAGATGAATGGATAAACAAAATGTGGTACGTACATACAATGGAATATTACTCAGCTGAAAGAAGAAATAAAGTACTAACACATGGAATAACATGGGTGAATCTTGAAGACCTTATGTTGAGTGAAGCAAGCCAGTCATTGAAGGATGAACAGTGTATGACCTCACTGATTTCAACTGAGGAAAGTGAACAGACTCTAAGACCATTGTCTGAAAAATAGGTTAACAAGAGAGAGAAAGAGAAGAGAAGGTTGTGAGCCATCACCCATATGGACATAATCTATGGTAAAGAGATAGAGTATAGTTGCATAGTGAAGGATAGGACAGGTGGGTAGTGATATTACTTAGTTTGGTGGTGCAGGGTTGTCAGGTTTGTAGAATAGGGAGGGCAGGTTAGAACTCCCAGGATTCAGGGTGGGGGGTGGGGAGAGATGGGAGAAGGACCAGGTGAACATGGGATTTGTGGGTATGATGTTGAAAGTGCAGGAGTGGGAATGCTCTTATGGCAATATGACAAGGTAGTGTCACTGGTT
>JAQZBX010089686.1:0-12600 GCA_029593785.1 Cabassous unicinctus
TGGGATTCTTACCTGCTGGAGTGATCCAAACCTTCATAGCCAAGGAGTTGGAATGCTCTGTGGTTCTGCCTTTTCCCCTGTACTTTCCCATTAACTTTACTCTTGGACTTGGAAATATTACAAGGTGCCTCCAGAGAAAGCCCCGGGATGCAGATCTCATGACCCCCACTTCCAACATGTTACTGTAACCCCTGGCCATTAAGACCAGCCGCCCCAGCAAGTAGAGTAATCTCCAATCCTTGTCTGACTGAACACAATAATCCTTTCCCTGACTTGATCATTCCTCAATCTGACATTACTTAAACATTAGAGGTTCACTTTGAGAGGTAGCTATGGAAAGTAGAGTCAGGGATTTGGGATACTATACCCAGCTTTGCTTCTTATTGGCTCTGTGACCCGTTCAGGCTACTTCCCCATCTACAAAATGAGGGGTTTGGAGTAGATGGGTTCTAAGGCCTTTTCCAGCACTGAGATAATTCTAAGATACTACCAGGGAATTTTGTAGGTACAAATATTAAATATGCAAAATTTAATAGATATGAAAAATATTCCTCCAGGAGCTGAGGATGATTTCTTGAAAACTTATCCAGAGTGACTTCTTAAAAAATTGAAATCTTGAATCGCATTTGAGAAAATAAAAGGGGAGGGACTTCGTAATAGTAATTGCAAAGCAAAAGAAAAAAATTTAAGGGATCTCTGAGCTTTAAAGTGTGCTCCCTCATTTTTATGTGCTTTTACTTGGAAATTTGAGTATTGTGTCATATTCATCCTCCCAATTATGCTATCTTTTACTGCATTTTCCAAATAGACCTTTTTTTTTTTTTATCAAGTCATGCTGTCTCTGATTTTGATGATGGCTCACCTGGCCCCTTTGACTGTCAATTAAGTTCATATTATAAGAAATCATATTATAATATGCACCACCTCCCCCCATCATGTTAGCTTTTAATTTTGACATGTTGAGGATTTTGCTTGTTATGTACCTTTGTAAATTTTGCACAAAATGTATTGATAACGATTTTGGAATTGTGGAGGGTTTGGGGAGATTTTTAGGTCTGCTCTTTGATTAGGCAATTTTAACAGTTTTTCTTGGTCCAAGAATTTTGCAGGTAACCTACAGCATTCAGATGCCAGCTTACTGCGCTGATTTACTTCCATTACTTTCTGTCACTAGGGAGACAGTTTATTACTTGAACTAATTATGATTCTGATACCAGAGGTTACTTTCATTGCAGATTATTCCACATGACTAAACAGAAAAATTTCTTATTACAGTTCATAATTGTATACTCCATTTCAACTCATCCCCTTCATTTTCTAAATTCAGACAACAGAGAAGGAGGAGCAAGGAAACAGAATTTAAGTTTCCTGAAAGTTAATTGTTGTTCCATTCTACTCTCCATTCACATGGTGAAATATTTAATCAGTCTGTTTTCTTCATTAAAAGAAAAGTACTGACATTTGCCATGCTCAGCCCCTTATGATGGGTATAAGATACCTCCCAGCTTAAAAATTCTGGAATTGGGGGAGCGGATGTGGCTCAAGCAGTTGAGTGCCTGCCTCCCACATGGGAGGTCCTTGGTTCGGTTCCTGGTGCCTCCTGGAAAAACAAAAACAAACAACAGGCAAAACAAACAATAAAACCAACTCAGGGAAGCCAATGTGGCTCAGTCATTGAGCACTGGCTCCCCACATATGAAGTCCCGGGTTCAATCCCCAGCCCCTCGTACCTCAAAAAAAAAATTCTGTAATTGGGAGTGTGAGTAGTGGTGCTGGTAAATAACTGTTGATATTAATTGACTTTGAAGCCAAAACCTGAAAAGCATCAAACAAGTACTGGGACTGCTGACCAATGTATATAATTTGGAAACTTATTTAGTTGTATTGTACACATTCTTTCTCCTAGAAAGCACATTTGATATGCAATGTCTGGGATTTGAAAAAAGATTAAATGTTTAGAAGAAAGTGTTACTGGATCTGAGAAAATGGTCTTCCTATGGTAAAGCCTTCCTTGGATCAGGTAATATTAGGAAGTATTTAAGCTTATTCTGTGGCATCTAAAATATCAGCTTGTGTTTAACTTTTTCTGGCTGGTAATTATTAGAGTTACCCTAAACTATATGCCCTATCTGAATGAAATGTTTCTTATTCTCATGCAATCCTTTTTTTTTTTTATTCTCTGTGCAGTCTTCTATTCTACAGAGGTTTTTGTTTCTCTTCAAAGTATAAATTTGAGTGCCATCACCTCAAACTCAGTGTATGTTAAGCCCAACATTTTTCCCTCCCCATATTGGCAATGTTTTCCAAATGCCCCATTTCTGACCCTGATACCACCATTCTAATCTCCCAGAGTAATATTTAATATCCTGGAGTCATTTTAACTCTCCTTTCTCCTTGAATTGTCCTATACCACTTTGTTGCAGAATTATGTCATCATAGGTTTTGAAAGGGCTCTTAGATTTTTCATTTTCTCTGTTCCTACTGGTACCACTGTAGTGTGAGATGCTATTATCTGCTTGAATTACTGCAAGATCTGCAACTTCTCGCCACTTCAGTCCATTCTGCATGATTGTGCCAGACTAATTTTCTTAAAACACAGTTTAATTCTGTCACTTTCCTACTGAAAAATCTGCATTGATTCTTAATTAGGTCTGAATTCCTGTGCCTTCTTTCTCCAGCCTCAGAGCTCAAGAGGTCCTTCCACTTGCCTAAAGCTCATACCTCCACTTGTGTCTTCAATTCCTTTCTCTTCCAGCTTCCTCCCAGAACTTGCTCCATTTGGCAGCACGTTTCTCTCCAGTGTTACCTCTCTGACTCTACTGGAACAGCCTGTAAACATGTTCAGAGACTCTCTCATTCTTTAAAAACAAAATAAAATAAAGGCCCCCTTGACCCACATTCCCCTTTAGCTACTATCTAGTCTCTCTTCTTTCCTCTGATTTCTTAAGAGTGGCTCTATTCACTATATTGACTTCCTTTTCACCCCTCTGCAATCTGGATTCTGCCACCGTGACTACAGAGGGACTGGCTCATTGAGATAACTATGTCCTTCTTGTTGCTAAATGAATAAGCATCTTTTGTCCTCTATTTTTCTGGGCCTTTCTGCTTCATTTCATACTTATAATGACTCCCTCCTTCTCAGGCTTCTACTCTAGGGGCCACAAACACACAGGCCTTCAAGGGCTAGGCACGTCACAGAAAATGGTACAGCATAAAGATCCATGGGGCCTTAGTTGAACTGGAAAGTATACTCATGCCTAAGGATATTCAAATTTTGATTGAAAAAAAAAACATTTTGCTAGCTAAACAATCCATGGAACTCCTTGGCCAATTCATTCTCCTGGTTCTCCTTGTATTGCTCTCCTTATTCCTTATTTGCCTCATTCATGGGCTCCTCTTCCTCTCTTGCTCCTTAAATAGCAGTGTTCTCCAGGAATTATTTTCTCAGTCCACTACTTTTCTCATTTCCTACTCTCCCTAGATGGTCTCATCATGCCTTTCATGGTTCCAACTACATGATGTCTCCAAAATATGTATCTCTGTACCAGACTCTATTCAGACTTTTATCTAGCTGCCTGCAGGGCTTCTTCACCTGATAGCCCACTGTCATATTAAATTCAACATGTTCAATACAGAATGCATCCCCCCACATCCCCGCACATTCCCACCACCACCCATCAAAAAGAAAACCTTCATATTTCTGTATTCTCCATCTCAGTTGAATGTACCTCCACCTATTCCATTACCCATCCTTGGTTCCTTCTTCCCATTCACTAATCGCTAAGCAATCAACAAATATTAACAATATATGACCTAAACTTTGTTTCCTACCTACCACCTCTTCCCTGATTCAAGCCCTGAAACCACCCTCCTTCCTTCATCCTGGTTACCCTCACATCCATCCTCCAGCCTGCTGCTAGATTGAGACACCAAAAATGCAGATCTAGCCAAACCATCTCCCTTTTTAAGACAATTATATGGTTTTCCCTGTACCTATAGGATAGTTGAAGCTCTATAACATGGCATACAGAACCCTTCATGAACTGGACCCTGCCTATCTGTCAGCCTAATCTCCTGTCATTTCCCTTACTGCTTGTATTCCATGTTTATGGCATGTTCTTTGCTTCTGCTCAAGCTGGGACCTCCATCTAGAATGCCAGTGTCTACCTCCCACTGTACCAGCTCTTCATATGTCATCACCTCCTTTAAGTCTTCTCTGCCCCTAATAAGTTGTAGCCTGCAATGGCAGGAATAATGTCTGGTTCCCTCTGAATCCTCAGTGCTTAACAGAGTTCATGGCATGAAGTAGATACTTAGAATTGGTTTACTTCAGTAACACTCAATATACCCATTATAGTGCAAGCTATGTTACAGGCCCTTAATAAATACTAGTTGGTTGAATCAACCTGTGCAGAGTACTTCTTTCTGAACATAGATATATACTGATATAATAATATCACCAGTCCCAGGGATGGAGTTTATGGCATGGCCTTACCTCTGAAAGCTTTAGTAAACTAGCTCCTAAGTGTCAGAGTACCTTTCTACTTTTATCATCTTAACCTTTTGAAATTCTACTTTCTTTAATGCAGTATTAATATTTTAACATGCAGTTCATTACAATAATTTCTTAAGAAGTAGAATGACCTAACCACACTAATTACATATTTTAAAGAATTCAAATTGCACTTCCAGTTCTGACTCATTTTAATAAATGATTATTTGGGGATCTTTATCCACATTTTTTAAAATGTAGCTAAATTAATTTCCATGGATTTGAGGTTATAGAAACAGAAATAATGAAATGTCTCTTGGAAGTATAAAGTGTTTCAGAAATATTATACATATAAGTGATAAAACTTAGTACCACTTAGTATCACTTTTCTTCTCGATTTTCAAAGATAAATATTTAGATCCAATGTATTGAAATACAAGGAAAATTGCATCTCATGAGATTTTTTTTCTTATTTATAGACAGTGACCACATTTTTTGTAATGTTTAAAATATATAGATATTTACCTTTGATAGTGCACCTGTATAGAAGTTAGCAGAGTGCTCACTTTGGCAGCACATATAATAAAATTGGAACAATACAGAGAAGATTAGCATGGCCCCTGTGCAAGGATGACATGCAAATTCATGAAAAAGTTAATAGAGATGCTAGGTTACCAATTCTCAAGGATTTATAAAATTGGAACATTAAAATTAATCTAAAATAAATAAATAAATAATAAACAAGCCTACACGTTTCTTAAGAAATTTATCTTTAATTTTTTCAGGTTTAAGTTTTATTCTCATAAAGTGAATATTTTAATTAGGTAAGAGATCATTAAAGATCATTTATTAATTTGTTCAGGGCAGTCATTTGATTACAAAATTTAATAAATTTGTCTCAATGCCAAAAAAAAAAAATTAATCTAAAAGAGCTGAAGTTATTAGATATAGAATTGAAAAGGATGGGCAAATATGCCAAGCAGTCAGTGCATTTCTGCAAAAATTCAGATCACTACACATATTAATACTTCTTAAATCAGAGAATAAAGTGCCCTTTTATAAAGTTATCGTTGAAGAATTATAGTAATATATTCTAAATTTTGTTTATATAAGGTGAATAATTTATAAGGTTCTTAGGCTTTGAGAAGGTTAAAGCTACAGTAATTTGCCATTGTATGGCATGGTAAAGTGTGACTATTTTCATAAGAAAGATTAAAGATATTTAACTAGAAGATTTTTTAAATCCCTTTGAATTGCATGGCATAGACTTGCCTTTTCCTTGGTATAGCAAATAGTTAAATGGGTATGCTTCAGAATCAGTGTTACTATAGGTGCATGGTTTCCTAGTGAGATTATGTTCCTTGTTGGCAGAATTTATTCCACTTTGATCTGTTAGTATAGTTCCCCTACCTTTCTTAAACAACCTGAGCATATGAACTTTAATTTCTACAAGGTTTTGAAAGCCATTTTCACAAAGATGAATAACAGTGAGGAATGTGGAGAGGGAGAGAAGAGGGAAGAGCAACTAAGAGGATCCGTCCTTCTTTGCTTCAATGTTCTTTACTCCAAAGAAATGTTCTTTAAAACTTGGGCATTGAAGACACTTGCACTTGGCAAGTAAATTATAATCAGGGAGAACCACCAGCTTGTTTGGTTTCAAACATATTATTCAAACGTATTACATTCTATATTTAATAAGGCCACTAAAATGACAGTGTAGGCAGTTCCTACATGCCTGTTTGTCTAATATTGAAAAGTTCTACATCTTGGCTAATGTCAATAAGTGATCAGTAATGAGTAGATGAGCTTGTTTACCTTTGTGGACTTAGTTTGAACTTAATGGGTTATTTATGAGACAGAGTTGAGGTGTTTGTTCACCAGAAGCTATTTCAGCATTTTCCTAGAAGCAATTATGTGAAATGTTGTGCCTAAGGTTGTCTGAATTTAGCATTCTTTTTATATGCTGAGTCTCTAAAGGAGAAAGTTAAGGAAAGAAATACCTGGTAGGCAAGAACAGCATTGCTATAGCCTATTAGTCAAAATTATAAAATAGTGTTGAGTCTAGTTTGCTTTACTTCATACCTTTTGAAGTGTATGTGGGCCATAGAGGAATATTTTTCAAATTAATGGTTCTTCCCTTACCATTTATAATGTACTTTTTACATTAGAAAGGAAAATCCCTTTTTATATTAGAGAAGAAAATTAGTAACCTGAATATAGCAAGTATTTCTTCAGAGCTTGAGCATTGGGCTAAGTACTGTGAAGAATTCAGAGAAAGCAAAGTATGGGCCTTGCCTTACAAAGCTAATGAGTAGTTTGCCTTTAAGATATTGATATGGGCAGGAAAGTATAAGAGGCAATAGTTTATTAGCTCTTGAATTGTGTATAACAAATTAGAAGTGACTGAGTGTTCAGAGAAAGGTGGGGGGATCCATGAAGGCTTGAACATTCAAGGCATCACAGAAAGGGTTGGAACTTAAATTTAGGCCAAGTTGGATTTAAACTAGCAAGAGCAGGCAAGAGAAACCACATGTGCAAAATCAGGAACAACATGGCAGTGGCAGTAGAAATGAATGAAACATTATGTAAATGATTTCAAAAGAAGAAACAACAGGATTTAGGGGCCATCTGAATATAGGGAAGGTGCAAAGAAATAGGAGAGGGAAAGTACAAAAATAATGCCAAGGTCTAGGTTAAAGGAAGAGATGAATAAGTGCCATTGACAGGGATGAGGAATTTGAAAAGGAGAACCGGTTACCAGAAAAAAGATAACATTTAATTTTAGCCATGTTTCACTTGAGGTGGTATTTGGAGACAAGATAGCCAAATGGAAATTTTCAGCATACAATTAGAGTTGAGGGCCTAGAGCATGTTTGAAAACAGAACTAGAGGTATAGATTTGATGGTCATTGGCATAGAAATGATTGTCAAAGCTATAAAGATAGATGAACTGTTATAGTTCCCTTAGAGACAGAAGCAATTAAATAAAAGCTAAATTTTGGGAAAAGGCAAGAGTATTTGTGAGAGGAGAGTGGAAGAATGGAAGAGTTAGAAAGGGAATGATCAACATTGTCACAAGCTGTAGGCAAAGTCAGGGAGAAAACATTCTAAGAAGAGAACATTGAATTTGGCAATAAATAAACAAGATGAACTTTGAGAGATTATTTTCAGTAAAGTGATAGCATCAAAATAAAATTTCAAGACTGTACAACACAAGCAGTGAACCCTCTTGTAAACAATGGGCTGTAATTTTTGGTACAATTATAAAAATGTTTCATGAATTATAACAGATGTGCCACACTAATGCAAGGTGTTAACAATAAGATAGTATATGAGAACTCTGTATTTTATGCGTAATTGTTCTTTAAACCTACAACTTTTCTAATAAAAAATAATACCAAAATAAAATTGCAAGAGGTTAACAAAGGAGGGGATTTAGGGAAATGAACAGTGAAAGTTCATTTGTCTGGTGGTAAGTACAAAGAGAGAATAGCAAAGCTAAGAATTAAAATATATATATATTCCATACATTTTGAGGGATATATCTCTCCCCTATATATTTGATATCTAGTAGAGGCATGGCAGCTGGAAAAAACTATAATGGCAGCAATCTCTAAAACAGATAGTAACATGTTATTGACTTTGCATCTAAAAAACATTTAGGCAAGATATGGAAATAGAGCTGTACTTAAAAATATGTCTACTTTATAAAAATAAAACTTTCATCTATTTCTCTGTGCTATACAATAAGAATTTTTAAAAGTTTTATTCACACCCCAAACAGTCCCTCCAAAGTGTACAATCAATGGCTCTCATTGTATCAGAGTTGTGCATTCTTCACCACAATCAATTTTAGAACATTTTCATTGCTCCAAAAAGAAAAAGCCTCTACCCTTTATACTCCCTATTTTTGACACTTAGCATTGGTGTGGTACCTTTGTTACAGTTGATGAAAGAATATTAAACTGTTAACTATAGTCCATAATTTGCATTAGGTATTTTTTCCTATATACCACCCTAATATTTACACCTTGTTATAGTGACATACGTTTGTTCTAATTCTTGGAAGAACATTCTTATATTTTTACTATTAACCACATTCATCATCCACAACAGGGTACACTATGTTATACAGTCCCATGTTTCATCTTCTAGCTTTCCTTCTAGTGACATACATGACCCTAAACTTCCCCTTTCAAACACAATCTACATGCATAATTCAGCACTCTTCATTACACTCACAGTAATGTGCTACCATCACCTCTATCCATTTCTAAACATTTACAATCATCTTTTTAAAACTTCTGTACAAATTAAGCATCAGCTCCCCATTCGCTACCCTATTCTATCTCCTGGTAACCTATATTCTAGATTTTAATTCCATAAGTTTGCTCATTTTAATTAGTTCATATTAGTGATATTCTACAATGTTTGTGCTTTGTGTCTGGTTTATTTCACTCAAAATAATGTTCTCAAGTTTCAGCAGTGTTGTCACATGCATCAGGACATCATTCCTTCTTACAGCTGAATAATATTCCATTGTATGTGTACACCACATTTTGTTTATCCATTCATCGGTTGATGGACATTTGGGTTGTTTCCATCTTTTGGCAACTGCGAAAATGCTGAACATTAGTGTGCAAATGTCTATTCATGTTCCTGCTTTTAATTCTTCTGGGTATATACCTAGTTGTGGGATTGCCAGATTATATGGCAATTCTATACTTAGTTTCCTGAGGAACCGCCAAACTGTCTTCCACAGCTGCTGTACCATTTTACATTCCCGCCAGTGTTCCTGTTTCTCTACATCCTCTCCAACACTTGTAGTTTTCTGGGTTTTTTTTTTTTTAATATTGGCCATTCTAGTAGATAGTAGATATGAAATGATCTCATTTTGGTTTTGATTTGCATTTCCTAATAGTGATGCTGAGCATCTTTTCATTTGCTTTTTAGCCATTTGTATTTTCCTCTTTGGAAAAATGTCTTTTCAAGTCTTTTGCCCATTTTTTTATTGTGGTGTTTGTCTTTTTATTGTTGAGTAGTAGGATTTCTTTTTATATTCTAGATAGTAAATTCTTTTCAGATAGGTGGTTTCCAAATATTTTCTCCCACACAGTAAGAATTTACTCTTTGTGGAATAATGAATTAAAATACATCTTTTTGACTAGTAACATAAGTCACTATTTAACTAGCTAAATAGTGATTTAAATAAAATGTTTCTTGCACTATTAAATATTTATGTTACTGATTGCTGACTTAGCACATAATTGCAAATATATGTTTAATACCAGAGTGTCAGTTTCTCAAACAATGTATGAAAGTTGTCATAAGAAAATTCTTGCACAGGGGTGTACTGTTCCATGTTTGACTATACTCCTGTGTCTAATATGTAGATTTAAAGGTAGTGTATTTTGCATATTATGTTCTCAGTAGATGAACAAACACCTGAAAAACAGAAGTAATGAACTATTTTAATGGAGTTGAGGTTTTTTACAGTTATTTATTAATTCTCTCAACTATTTTAAAGCATATAATTTGTTTTAAAATAAATTTTAATCATAAAAGATATGCTTTCTTTATGCACAGGTATATATCTTGTTCCTAGCTGCTAAGTATAGAGAATCTTTGTGCTTAAGACTGGTTTGTGCCCTTGAAAAGGAGCTATAAGCATAAATGATAAAAGGTGAATATGATTTTTCCACATAATTTTGTTTTGTTTTGTTTTTTTACCGGGAGGTCCTGGGGATTGAACCTAGATCCCCCCATATGGGAGACGGACGCTGAACCATTTGAGCCACATCCGCCCCCCTAGAGTTTTAATAGGACATTGGATTCCTAGTTAAGGACCTGATGTCCTCATTTCTTTAAAGTAACCCTAAAATCAAAGTCCTATAAATCAGTTGAGCAAAACAGTACAAACCTGTTATTTAACAAACATTTATTAAACATAATAAATAAACAAAATAAATAAGCTACAGTCCCTACTCTCAAGATCGTTAATCTAGAACAGAAAGGACTTTGGGGTCAGCATTTGAATATTTGATTCTCCCTGCTTATTAAGTACATGACTTTGGGCAAGTCATTAAATTAATTATTTTTTATTTTTTCTGAGTGTCTGCTTCCTTGTCTGTAAAATGGAGATGACAATATCTCTTGTAGGGTTATAAAATTTATAAGTAATATACTTAAAGTGACTATCACAGTGTCTGGCCCATAGTGACTACACAGTTAATAGTAACTCTTATTGCCAATCTCATGAGAATTTCTCAGTAAATGTATCTTTTCCTTTTTCATTACAACCTAACAATCCGCTAACATAAAATTGTTGTAAGTATGATATGGTATCATATAACCTATAGGAAGTGATATTTTTATCTTTACTGAACTCAAGAAGTAGGTATATGAAGGCTTGTAAAGTTCATTTTGACTTCTTAGTACAGATTTCAGTGGGTGTATGTGAAGAGAGTGAGGGCTTTGAAGGCTAGAATCTGTTTCCTCAAAATTAGTTGAGCAGATACATGAAAGCCAGCAGTAAGGATCAACCTCTGAATATTTGAATAGTAACTGGTCACAAGCTGTCAAACTCTGTAGTTCCAAAGCCTAAATTAGTGGGGTGAGGGAGGATAACTTTTTATTAGGAAAATTTTCATATACACACAAAAGTAGAAAGATTAGTATAATGCACTCCCACATACTACCTGTCATCCAGCTCCAATAGTTATCAGTTGAAGTGAGTTTTAACAGAAACATTTCAGTCAAAAATTATGGTATTTCTGCTGTATATCAACATTTCTCTAATTTGGTATTTTTTAAATACCATATCATGGGTCTAGTTAGAATTCAACTTTAACATTTGCTCCTTGTTAAGCTTCTTTTGCTATTAATTTGGATTAATAGTCAAAGATTTATTTTTGCTGAGTATTATACACAATTTTTTTCAGGACACATTTTTTAAATCACAAGAATAAAAAAATGCATGGCTTTAGCACTTTTTTGAAAAAGGGAAAGAGTTAAATACGCTGAGTAGAATGTATTTTGTTTTTTTTGTTTTTAAGGTTTGGCTTGAGCAACAAGTTTGATACTGAATTTCCCTCAGTTCTAACAGGGAAGGTAAGTGAGAGTTTGCTTTGAACTTTCCAATTCTAAAAGCACTATTTTATGACATCTTTGGTGTTATGACAAATACTTTAACTCAGTGATAATGAAGTCAAATAAAAGGCCACGGTACTTGCAGACTCTCGTTAGTGACTGAAAGCTGTCTCCCTGACTACTAACCTAAGACCAGTTATTTTATACATTGTTCATGAATGACAGCCATTATTTATCAGTTCAGCTTTGCCAGTTTTACATTTTATTCTTCAACATGTAGCTGTAATCTGTCTTCATTTTGGTCAGTAACTTCCAATGTTTTTAAAGTTTGGGACCCTTATCATTGTTTAACTTTGTGTCACTCTATTATTTCTTAAAGTGGTATGATTTGTTATACATGAAAAGAATCACATTTTGTTGGCTGTTTTTCTACCTTTTAGATAGTTTAAGATTCTAAAATTAGACTCATTGCAATAATTTGTTTTTGCCTTTCTGTTCCATGGTTCCTCCATATTCAGTAGTATCTTCTAGTGTTGAAGCTCAATATTCAAAAACTTCCTAGGGCTCGAAACTGTGTTTGGACAGTCCTCTTACAGTATTATTACTAACTTTTTAGGCCTAAAAGAGAAGGCTCTGACTAGCAAAAAGTTATTTATACGCTTTTGTTACTTGAGGAAATGTGGAAGAGGAGAGAAAAGCCATTATAATACAAAGCACTCAATAATTTCCAAATGGTAAAATAGCTGAATGTTTCCATTGTTACTTGATATGTTGACTTGGGGTTAAAGAAGATAACTTTTGGTGTTTTGAAGCCTGTAATTTACTTTCATTCTGTTTAATTTTAGTATTAGAATAATGCTATTTGTCAGTTTAGCTTTTGGTCATTTTTTTCTGTTGCCCCTGACTTCTTGTGCATTGCAAAGAGCCACAGGAGCATGGCTTGTTTTCTTGTAGAGTGGCCCCTACTCAATATCTACTTTCCTGGTTGCTGGCCTTTAAAAAGGCTAACTAACTAGCTA
>JAQZBX010089687.1:0-12713 GCA_029593785.1 Cabassous unicinctus
TCAGTATTCCAATCCTTTTTATTGCTGAATTGCATGGTATAGATTTACCACATTTTATTTATTCATTCATCAGTTGATGGACATTTGGTTTGCACATTTGGGCTATTATGAATGATGTTTGCTCTGAACACTCATATATAAGAGTTTGTGTGCATAAAACTCTTTGTTTCTCTTGGCTCTATACTGGGAGTGGAATTGCGATGATATTATTTATTTTTTATAAGCTACTTTCACTTTAAAATATCATGAATACTTTTCTATCTTCTTAAATATTATTTTAAAATTTCATTGAACAAACTAAATGTTTTTATAGAGTATGTTTCTAAGGTGTTTTTTATTCCAGTGCACTTTAATGGCTGTTTCCAAAGGCTTTGTCATTAAAAAAACTTCATAATAAATGTTCCCATAGGTGAATATTTTTGCACTTCCATAATTATTTCCTTCTAATAGCTTCTTAGATGTGGAATTTCTTATAGTATTTTTCAAGTTTGCCCCAAAGGACAGTTGTAGTATTTTATGTGAACAATATTTTAAAGGCAAATGAAAGGACTAATTTTCCTCTTCCCTTTCAACACTAAGTTTATTGACTTTTAATATTTGTTGATCTTATTGACGGAAATGGTATTTCATTGTTGTTTTTATTTGCATTTTTTAGCTACTAATTTTTGAACACTTTCCTTTTTCTTTTCTTATATTTCTTTCTTGTTCTAACATTTCTGTTTTAATGGTCATGTCCTTTGGAAATACCAGACACAGCAGTAACAGCGTTCTGGGACTTGGAGATGTCAGGAATGGATTGGCTGAGCCTTTTCATGGCTGCCTTAGGGAAAGCCGACCTGTGATACATTTGATAACAGTTCAGGTGCTCCTCAGAAACAGAGGAAACCAGGATTTGCACCTTCTGAATCTCATATTCATCAACTTTCTGCTTCTTCTCTTTCTTTTCTTTGTTACCTATTTCCCTTTCAAATACTGTTAAATCTGAGGTGTCCTGACTCGAGCTCGCCATCTTCTGTCCATTCTTTCAAGTCCCCATCTCCATCCCCATCAGTTTCCACTGGGGTTATGTCTTTTTCAGTGGACCTGGAGCCCAAGGGAACTGCGGGTGTCTCAATCGACTTCCCTGTCTCTCCACCTTTGTGTAGGGGTGACTCAGAGGCATTTTCCGTTACTCTGAGGATAGATCATTCCTCTGTCAGACCAAGAGCTATGAACTGCACAGCACTGCAGCCCCGAGTTTACCCCCACATTTGATCTTATTTCAATGATCATTGCCTTACTAGTTTATATTTCTTTGCATTCTCCCTTTCATTTTTTTACTTTTTGTTAATATAGTTTACTTCAGTTTTCTTTAAAATTTGAAAGATATATATATATAGATAGATAGATCTCCTTACCAATAAGTTTTAAAAAATATGTCTGTATATTTTTGTACACCAAGAATAAGATAACATATATTAACTGCCTACCTCTGTGAAGAGAAATAAATTTAATAATATTTTTCCTCCTCTCTAAATTCCCAGATCATCTCTCTGTTAAAAATTCCCAATATACTATATCCAGGGTATTTTTATTGTTCTGAAATAACTTATTTCTGTCAATATTTTTTATACTTTTTTACATTTACCAAATAGAAAGAAATTGTGATGTCTCTATTGTTATGAAAAATAATGAATAGTGAGGTTTAACTGAAATTCTAACTCTGACCATCTCCTTTATAACAACAGGATTTGTCTGAAATCCATGGCCTTATCTGTGCTTTTAATTATTACATACTGTCATTCATCCCTGGTTAATTGATTTATGTATCTGTATCTTGTCCATCCAACTAGATCAATCTGCTCCTTTGGGGACAGACATGAGTCTTGCAGAACATGGCTTAGTGGACAATGGTTCTCTCTACTCAATGTGGGTCATTCAGTAGCTCAGTCAGGTTGCACTAGGCTACCTGGAAACTCCCACAAATGAATTATAAGTGAGGACCCGCAGAGTTACAGCAGATTTCAGTATGGCCCTGTAAAGGGTGCACTTGGGGTCACTGACAAAAAAATAAAGACAGTATGGAATGAAAGCAATCTAGAGTTGGATGCCAAGGACTAAATGTAAAGACAGCAATCCTCGCTTGAATAGGAGAGAACAAGAACATGACTATCCCCAAGGGTAAAAGGTGCTAAGCAGTGTGCTAATTCTTTTTTTTCTTAAGATGCTTTAGATTACATAAATGTCATGCAAAAATATAGGGGGAGTTTCTGGAAGATGGTGTCAGTTTAGGTGGGCACTAACCATTTCTCTCTTGGTGGATGGCTGATTGGGGACAGGATCCTGCCTGGGTGATCTGTTCTGGGAGTCTGCAGAGTGAGAAACTTGGGGACATCAATCTGGAGGTAACTGGACAGTGAGGTGGACTGCTCAATATAAAATCATGAGTGTTTTTCCCCAGCTGGAAATCATGGATGAAAAAGGCTAAGCCCCACCCTCCTGGCAGCATGGTGAGAAGGAGAACTCTCTGAGAGTGGGAGCATCCTGGCAAAGGGTGAGAGGGTTTTTTTCTGTCAGTTTGGCTGCCTGGATTTCCTTGCATATACATATACAATGTGTATATACACATACATACATATACACATACATATATGTGTATGTGTATGTGTATGTGTATATACACATTGTGTATGTGTATGTGTATGTGTATATACACATACATATGTGTGTAAACACATACATATATGTAATGGCTGATACTGACACAATCACCATATTTCCAAAGCCATCCTTGATTATTGACTGCATCTGAATCCCTGATGAGTTCATTAAACATATTTCCTGACTGGAAGTAAGGAAACTGGGCTTGGTGAGGGGGCACACCAGAAAAGGGACTGTCGTCTCCAAGGGCTCAACCAGCATCCTCCTCCAATGGTGCCTCTAAGACAAGGACTTGCCCTCAAACCCTTTGATTTTATGTACAGTTACTTCCCAGATGAAAAATCACTACATGCAAAGCAGACAGATGAAACCACAGCACAAATTTACTTAAATTCAGGTTCCTTCTGTTTCAGGGGAAAACACATTTTCTTGGCATAATGTACCTCAACCACAAGAACATGAATACTCTATGGTTCTTCCTCTTTCTGGTGGCAACTCCCAGCTGTGAGTTTCTCAGGGATTGAGACAAGAAGGCAATGGGGATTATGCATCTGACCTCAGAACTCACTGTGGTTCTCCTTGTCTTTAGGTGTCTTGACCAGGTGCAGATTCAGGAGACAGGACCTGGCCTGGTGAAGCCCTCACAGACTCTGTTCCTCACCTGCACTGTCTCTGGATTCTCTTTCACCAGCTGTGATGTGAATTGGATATGCCAGTCACCAGGAAAGGAGCTGGAGTGGGTGGGTGATATATGGCATAGTGGAAGTACACACTGTAATCCAGGTCTTCAGTACAAACTCAGCATCACCAGAGACACCTCCAAGAATGAAGTTTGTTTAAAACTGAGCAGCCTGGGAGCTGAGACATGGCCATGTATTACTGTGCAAGAGACACAGTGAGAGGATGTCAGGGTGGCCCCAGACACAAACCTCTTCTCAGGGCACAGCAGGGGGCTGGACTACATAGGGTACTTGGACCACCAGGGGGCAGTCAGAGGCAAACCCCAGCTGCAGGTGCAGAGAGGGGCTGGGGAGGAGTTTCCTGGCCTTGCCTAAGGTTCCCTCTTCTTGCTCCACAACATGTAATCCCCAGAGAACAGCCATTGCATCTTTTCTAAGCTGTTCTATGATAAATGCAAGATCCAATATCACAACATTTCTTTAACATTTTTTCATAAAATTTTTAATATTTTCAAATAGGCTTTAGATTCCATAAATGTTACATCAAAAACACAGGGGATTCCCACATGCCCTGCCCCTTCCTTTCCCACACTTTCCCCCATTAACAACATCTTTTGTTAGTGTGGTGCATTTGTTAAAATTGGTGAACACATATTGAAGCATTGCTACTAAACATGGACTATCATCTTCATTGTAGTTCACACTTTGCACCACACAATTTTATTGGCTTTCACAAGATGTATAATGGCCTGTATCCATCATTGCAATGTCATGCAGTACAGATCCAATGTCCCCAAAGTACAACTTGTTACACATATTCTTCCCTCTCCCTCCCCTCAGAACCTCTCATGGCTACTGTCTTTATATCAATAATACAAGTTCATCCATTGCTAGAATAATCATAAGTCTACTTAAGTCCATAGCAGCATTCCCCTTTTGTGTTTGTCAGAGCTATTTTTGTATGTTACCACTTCTGCATGTAAATACATACATACATATTATTTTTAAAAATATATGTAAATTGTCAATATTTGTGACCATCTTTTGAATATGCCTTAAAGAGTGAAAAATGCATGCATTTACCATCTCTGAAATTATTTTTGTGCCTTAATTCACATTTCTGTGAATGTCCTGGCAAACTAATAATAATCCCCTCCCCCATTATGCAGATCTCCTGTCATCAGGGGAAGCAGCAGGAAGCAGCATATCCCAGCCCTCTCTTAGGTACAGCAGACAAGTGCCTTCCTTTGTTCCCTCCGTCTCATGTGACCTCAAGGACAAGGTCCCTCCAGTTACCTTAAGCCTATTATAAATTATGGTACAAATACTAAGGGCAATGACATCATTGTGTCCCATGCACAGGTTTTAATAGATATATAAGATAAATATAGGCTCACAACATATTATTTTAATGCAGAGTACATTCCTGATAGTTTTTAAATTTATTCAATAAATTCTCTTTGATTTAATGTGTGTGTTAATCAATCATTTGTCAAAATATTCATCTTCCCTGAACTAATAAAAAATGTTATTATATTTAGCTACTGGTTATAGGTTTCTGTGAGGCAGGTAGGGTTATCATAAAGTACAAGTCACACCCTATCCTTGCTGCAAAACTACATTCCTCTGAAGGCAGTGCTTACCTGATATAACCTACAGGATCCCAGACCTTCTCAAATATGTGATTGGACCTCATATTTCAGCACATGCTGGTAAGCTAAGCATGACTCAAACTGCTTCCATCCTGCCCTGCATCTCTGTGTGGAAACAGTTTTCTCATGCTGCATCTTGTGTCTAAGGAATGAGTGTTTCTGTTTCTGGTTTTGCAGGCCCATGTGAAAACATAAGTTCCAGGCCAGGGGCAAGCACACCCTTCCTGATCATGATCATCACCTGCAGCATACCTGGCTTCTTATCTCTTATAACCTCTCATCTAAGCTTCTTCATATTAAGCTGGGAAATAAGCAAATGGATCATGTTGTGAATACCATCCAAGTACCTCTGTTCCTTCTTCTAATGGAACATTTAACATATCATGTTTGCTTCCTCCACCCTGGGGTAGAGAGTCTTTTTCACAGTTGTTTCCTCCCTAGGTACATTGGTTTTTCACCAGTGTCTTCAATTGCCTATTTTAAAGTCCTTCATATAAACATTAATCTTTCACACTTTGCTGAAGATAGAGGAGGTGGTTTTGGACATATTTCCATAATGGCCTCTGTTTCCTCCCTATTTCTATTGAAACTCCACAGTGCCCATAGAATACTGGTTTTATTTGCTTTCTACCTGCGGGTTAAATTTTGTTCTGAAGTGGAGTTAGGGAAATTGCTGTAGGTATATTTCTACAATGGATGCTGTACTCCCCAAGTGTACACCACTTGGGGAGAGGAGTTTTCTTTGTTTATTTTGCAAAATTTGTGTTGTTGTTTTTTTGTGCATTTTCCTTAATTCTGCAAAAAAAAGCATACAATAGAGATCTGACCCCTGGGAGACTCAAGCTAGCAAATTTACCAATAGTTAAATTTGACTATCAAATTAACAACAAGTGATTTATTTGTTTTTAAATAAAAATATTCTTTTTTTTAAAGGAGCTTTAAATGACATAAGTGTTCATCAAAAGTATAGGGGATTCCCATATGCCCTACCCCCTCCCCTCCCACACTACACCCCATTGACAACATCCCTCATTAGAGTGGTACAATTGTTACACTTGATAAACACATCTTGAAGCATTGCTATTAACCATGGATTATACCTTTACACTCTGTCCTGCACAATTTTGTAAGTAATGACAAAATATAAAATGCCCCGAACCTGTCATTGCAATTTCATGTGGGACAATTGCAATGTCCTGCATGCCCCCTTTTACATCTATTTTTAGCTCTCCCTCCCCTCAGAACCTCTGAGAGCCTCCACATCAGTGATGAGTTCTTCCATTACTAGAATAACAATAATTTTATAGTAGAATAATAATGAGTCTACTTTAGTCCATTTTTCATTCCCCAACATTGAGGATTTGTGGATAGCAATGACCACTCTACCTGTAATTGAGAGGAGGCTTAGATCTCAATAGGGCAGATGGGCGGAATTCTCCTGCTTGCAGTTGCAGACTCCCTCTGTTCCTTGGGATGGGCATTATACATCATCATCAACTTTTTAGTTGTCCTGGGTAAGTCCAATGAACTGGAGAATAGGTGTTGTAATTCTGCTGAGATTGAGGCACAACTGGTCTACCACTTCTGTCTCTGAATTAGAACATATTAATTGTAATTGGAGGAATCAATGTCATATGCATATAAAGAAGGTTCTCACTTATGGAGGCTGAAAAACAGGGGGGCTCTGCAGGAGGCTGGCAGAGCTCTCAATGCATGATGCAATCTGAACTTGAGTGAAGGAGAGAGGAATGTTGATGGAATTTTCCTAGACTGCTGACTGATGGAGTTTTTCTCAACTGCTGTGCAGTCCATTGATGGTTCAGACAGGTCATCATGGAATCATGGAGCCTAAGTTGCCTGAGGGTTCCCATGCCCTTCAGGAATGAGCCTGCCTTAATATTCCTGCAGTACTCAATCTATGTCACAGAGAATTCCAGAGTTCACCCATCTTTGAAATCTTAGTTCACAGGCTGCTATAACACATACAAAAAAGGGATTGGGATAAACAACAATTTTTTGGCTCACACTTTGGGAGATTAGAAGCCCCAAATCAAGGCAAGGCTTTCTGCCATTTGTCTGTAGCTTTTTTGGCCCTGGATTGTCACAATCCCTGGGGTCCTTGTCTTACATCTCTGACTCCTGTCTCATAGAGATCTCTCTTTCAACTTGGTTTTGTGCTTAAGGTTTCCTCTGAGTTCCTGATTCTTTTTCCTCCCTGTGGTTTTCTAGAATTCTGATTTCTGAGTTCCTCTATTATACGTCACCTCGTAATATGAATTATTATTTTTTTAAAGATTTATTTATTTTATTTATTTATCCCCCCCTTGCTGCTTGTGCTGCTGTGTCCATCCGCTGCGTGTCTTCTCTGTGTCTGCTTATCTCCCCCTTGCTGTGAGGTCTTGCCGCATCAGCCCACGGCACCTCGCGAGCCAGCCGGCCCTCACAAGGAGGCTCTGGGAAGCGAACCCGGGGCCTCTCATATGGTAAACAGGTGCTCTATCCATTGCGCCACACCTGCTTCCTGCCATGAGGTTGCTGCATCAGCCCACCACACCGCTCAGGCCAGCGTGCCCTCACAAGGAGGCCTCGGGGCGCAAACCCGGGCCTCCCATATGGTAAACGGGGGCTCCATCCACTGAGCCACACCCGCTTCCCGTAATATGAATTAAATCCCACCCTGAATCAGTTTGGCCAAACCATAACTAAAAATAAAATCTACAAATTTCCAGTTCCAATAAGTTAACAGGAAGTGGGTTAAAATTCAGACTCTTACATAGGAAAGGATCACAACACAGTGCATGCTGACCGCCACCCCTCATTCATCCCCTTGTGCTCAGACCAGCTTTCACTTCAGGGCAAAGATGTCCTATCTGGAAGCTTGCAGCAGAAGACATGTGGTATGTTTAGAACTCCTCTCTGGCCTGCGGTATATCATAGTGGCCTGCAGCTCTGGAGTCAACCAGACTAGGGTGACTGGCTTTGTTCCTTATGGCTGTCAGAGTGAAGTCACATCACCTATTATCTGCCTCTGTTTCTTCATCTGTAAATGTTACTAAATGTGCCTACTGCATACATATCATGCAGGAGAGTGTGTACATTAAATGTAAGCCCTCAGCACAGTGTCTGGCACATAAAAGTGATGAGAAAATTATAGCATTTTTTATGAATTTTACATGCCCTTCTTTTGTTACCCCAAATTGGGGGAAGAGGGAACCAAAAGAAATTCAGAGCATGTGTTTTGAGGGTATACATTATTCAGTCAACCAAGGCAGAAACAATATCATGGATTTGAGAAAGCAGCACCTGAGCCATTGGCCACCAGGCACAATAAAGCTGGATGAATGGCAGGCTTTTTTATGCAAGAAAATACGGTTTCATTTTATTCTCCTGGATGTCATAAAGAAGCAACATGTGGGTGGCAAATAATTGAAACTGCCTCAGTTGTCTCAATTTCATGAATTCATAATTCTGTGATATGCCTGTGGCTCAGAATTGAATTTCTAGTTAGCAATTTTTAAACACAGAGTAAAGATACTTGCTCCCATTTTCATTGGTTTCTTTCCATGTACAAAAATATTTGAGAAGTGTTTAAGTGCAGACATTTCCCTGTCTAGGGAAGAGCAGAGATTTACCTCACTGCTGAGTTCTAGGAGATGGAAGTGAGGGAAAGGGTCCTGGGAATGGGTCCAGAGGGAGTTTTATACAGTTTGGGAGTTTCCACCTGTGAAGCAACATCATCTTATTTGAAAGACACAAGACTATAAACAAAAATGCAAACAAACAAAAAACCGAAACTGTGGTTTCCAGAAGTAGAAGAAATTCTGTTTCAAGTCTCAGCCCTCCAGTCTCTGAATTTCTATCCTGCCGGGTTCCCTAAATATTTGGAATCAAGAACTCTATATCGCTGTTACATAATTTTTGCTCTACCGATTTCACACTGCTTTATGGAATTTCAGGTCACCAGAGCAATCACTTATGCAATTTCCTTTAAATCAACCTCTTTTATTTATAGGTTCATATATCCAGTTCTATCTCTTTCTCTGGAGATCCTTTACAAATAACCTCATACAGAATTTGATATAAATATAATACATATTTAATATTTCCTTTTCTAGAAAATGATATCTATAATTAAACCCACAGCAGTTCTCCCACAAGCAAACCCATCTCACTCATCCACAAACACCTTCACCCAAACCCTTGGCTGTTGTCTCTCCAAACATTCATGGTGGAGAAATATGGAGGAAATTCTATTTGCTTTTATAGGTTTGATTATACTATGTCTCCTCCAATAGCAGTTGACCATGCTTCCCAGTAAGCACCAAGCAATTTCATATATGGCATCCTGAAGTATATATCAGTATATAGGACCAGTGGTGATTTTCAATTTTGCTTTCTTATTAACAGGCAGTGGGTCAGTCAGGAGGAGATTACCTTCCCATGACTCTGACACACACACATGCACCTAGACTGTTCAGATCTGTAGTTTAGGTACAAGAGTCATTCCTGCCACCAGGTATTCCTGAGCAAGAGTAGCTGTGTTTGGATGAAAGGCATGTATTAAGTTCCCAAAGCAGACTTTTCACCTGTATGGAGACATGCAAATGACACTGCTCTGCTGCTCACCACACATTCATGTATGAATTCCAACTGACCCACTGAGGGAGAGAAAAATGTGGCTCCGCTAAGAACCACATTTTGATGAAGGAAGGATATTCTTGTAGAAATATTGGTGAAAGTCTGTTCACATAGAATCCACTATTTATAGGAAATTGACCATGCTGTGAAGTTTCCTATTGGCTATAGAGGCTTAACTGGTTGCTCAGAAAACCAACTGCCGAGGAAACTGCCCTAATACCAACTATGATGACTGCTTCTTTTTCAAAGTTACAAAAGTGAAGGACCATGATATTCTGAACAAATTATTATAGGAAGGATAGAGTCTAGTTCTCAAAAGTAGTGTGAATGCCCTTTTATTAAGACTCCTCCTTGCCACATATTATATTTTTCCATTCTCACTTATTTCATCAAGAACATATGTCAAGAACTGAAAAAGAACTGAGTAAAACATTAATTTATTCTCATGGTAAACTTGCAGGGGAAAAACCTGACAAATCTTCCTTTGTGTTAGAGTTGGCTGAAGATATTATGTGTGCATACACATGCATGCACACACACACACATAAAATGGACTCAATAATCAAATCATCTGATATCCATTACTTCAGTACAGCTCTAGCCACCTTCTCTTTGATTTCTTATTCTGCTGACTGTTAGATGCTTACCTTTTCCTAGGTATAATTGGATTGCACAAATCCACCATTACTAGGATGTTTCCTACATTTATTGCTGCATTTCCTTCTATATTAATGCAAAAACAACTTCCTGTGCTTTGTTTTGGTTTAGAACCAGAAGATGCAAAAAGCAACACAGGTTATTATAATCCTGGATTTCCATCTAATGAATTTACAAACCAAGTAATCCTCTGCCCCCAGAGTGGAAACCACAGCTGTTATTCCCATGCCCCACACTGGAGGCTTTGTAGTACTTAAGGAAATTGAGAATGTTGAGGAAATCATCTTGAATTTTTCTTGTTTAGAGACCAGGAAGCCAGTGGTGGAATTTCCCAGTGCATGAACCTTGAGTTAATATTTAATTTGGTAAAATGTCTTTCCAAGTACTCTGATATGCAATGGTCCACTAAATGTGAGAATGTGATTCTATCTTACCTGTTCTATTTTATATCTAACATTTTGGATTTGGAGGATTAATGTCTACTGGCAGTGGTTAAATAGTTGAAAATGTTGGCTCTTTAGGCAAGTAATATTGATTAACATGTAATTCCTACACATCTTGATTATGTAGTACATGCACTTCCTGAAATTTTCAACTTTCCTTTGAGCCCATTTGTCTATTGCCCCAGGGATGCACTCACATGGAGTCTGAATGTGCACATGATCACCACCTCCTCTCAGAAATGCTGCTCATGTCCAGGGCACAGTCAGTGTGTCTATCCATTGAATCATGCTGTTGACTTGAATCTTATTTAAATTAAAATGATGTAAATTCTGTATCATGAAACTATCAATGTAAGAAGAATTGGCTTCATTAACTATGAGACAAATCAGATTTCATTACAATGACTATCATGATAAACAAGTAGGCATATTTCCTAGTAATAAATGGTCAGTTAGTCAAAAAGAACACAGTACCAATTACATATGATGCCAATAATGACACTTAAAATTACATGAAAGAAAAAAAAACTGATAGTTCTACAAGAATGAGTGAAATCTACAATTATAGGTAGAAATTCCATTTTCTCAAAAATCAATAGAAGATTAGACAAAAATAAACACTAAAATATAAGGGTTGGAGATGGGAGACAAGATCGCATTGGTTTAGGAAGACACTGGTTGACTAGATCTCTGAGGATGTCTGATTGGGTACAGGGTCCTGCCTGGGGGTGTGTGCTGAGGACGCATGGAATGAGAAGTTTGGGACATCTATTTGGAGGCAGTTCGATGACGTGGATTGTTCAGTAGAGATTCGTGAGTTTTAACCATGCCCATGGAGGTTAACACAGACGGCTGAGCCCCACCCTCAGGGAAAAAGGCTGGTTTGAGCTGTGACACCTCCTGGCAACCCGGTGAGAGGGAGCATTCTCTGAGAGTGGGAGGATTCTAGTGGAGGGTCCAGAGGGATTTCCTTTTTGTGGATTTTGCTGCCTGGAACCCCTTGCAGTGTTGGGGAACAAAATAGCTGTCTTGAAGCAGGACCAGGCTGAGGGGAGTGGCAATTCTGCTGAGGAAGGTTGATTTACCTAGATGCCCAGGGAAAAGCCACAACCCCCGCTGGCAACCCGGTGAGAGTGAGCTTTCTCCAAAAGTAGAAGTGTTCTTTCAGAAGTTGGAGGGGGGATTCTTCTCTGTTGACTTGGCCACCTGGACCCCTCATAGCTTTGGGAAGCAGATAAGCCAGCTTGAAGCACCACCAGGCTAAGGGGAGAGGCAAATCTACTGAAGAAGACTGATTTACCCAACAGTCCAGTGATACTCAGGCTTGGCTCCAGAGGGGGTGGAAAAAGCATTCGACAAATTACAGCACTCTTTCCTGATAAAAACACTGCAAAAGATAGGAATAGAAGGAAACTTTCTGAATATGATAAAGGGTATTAAAGAAAAACCCAAAGCTAACATCATCTTCAGTGGTGAAAATTTTAAAGCCTTCCCTCTGAGATTGGGAACAAGACATGGATGCCCACTATCACCACTCCTATTTAACATTGTCTTAAAAGTACTTGCTTGAGCAGTGAAGCAAGAAAAAGATATAAAATGCATCCAAATTGGAAAAGAAGAAGTAAAAATTTTATTATTTGCAGATGACATGATCCTATATATAGAAAGCCCTGAGAAATTTACAATAAGCTTCTAGAACTTATAAAGGATTTCAGTAAAGTTTCAGGCTATAAGACCAATGTTCAAAAATCAGTAGCATTTCTGTTCACCAATAACGAGCAATCTGAGGAGGAAATCAAGAAAAAAATACCATTTACAATAGTAACTAAAAGAATCAAATACATAGAAATAAATTTAACTAAAGATGTAAAGGACTTATATACAGAAAATTACACAACACTGTTAAAGGAAATCAAAGAAGACTTAAATAAATGGCAGAATATTCCCTGTTCATGGATAGGAAGACTAAACATCATCAAGATGTCTATCCTACCCAAACTAAT
>JAQZBX010089688.1:0-12583 GCA_029593785.1 Cabassous unicinctus
CAGAGCTCAACCAACAAGCCACACTGGCTCCCCTGAGTTGGTCCTCTCATATGTTTGCTTGTTGCTGGACTTTGTTTTGTTTTTTTTTTCCAAGTATCCTATTTCCCACATGGGAGATCCTGAGTTTGCTTCCTGGTGCCTCCTAAAAACAAAGTCCAACTGGAATTCAACCACTTGAGCCACATCTTCTCCCCAACAGCATTTTTTACTAAACAGGAAAAGCCAATTATGAAGTTCATTTGGAAGGGCAAGGGGCCACAAATAGCCAAAAACATATTGAAAACAGAAAAACAAAATAAGAGGAATCATACTATCTGACTTTAAAGCATACTACAAAGCTACAGTGGTCAAACCTGCATGGATATTCACACTAGGATAGACATACTGACCAATGGAACTGAATTGAGAGTTCTGATATGGAGCCACACATATATGGCCAACTGATATTCAACAATGCCACCAAGCCTACTCAACTGGGACAGAATAGTCTCTTCAACAAATGGTGCTGGGAGAACTGGATATCCATATCCAAAGGAAAGAGAGAGGATCACCATCTCATGCCCTATACAAAAATTAAGTCAAGATAGAACAAAGACCTAAATATAAGAGCCAAAACTATAAAGCTCCTATAAGATAATGTAGGGAAGTATCTATGAGACCCTGTAGAAAATGTTTTCATAAACTTTACACCCAAATCACAAGCAACAAAAGAGAAAACAGATAAATGGGACCTCCTCAAAATTAAAAACTTTTTCTTTAGGAGGTACCAGGGGATGAACCCAGGACCTCATACGTGGGAAGCAGGTGCTCAACTATTGAGCTATATCTGCTCCCCACACACAAAATTAAAATCTTATGCTCTTCAAAGGAGTTTGTCAAGAAAATAAAAAGGAAGCCTACTCAATGGGAGAGAAATATTTGGGAACCACTTATCAATAAGGGACTAATATCAGCATATATAAAGAAATCCTACATCTCAAAAGTAAAAGGACAAACAGCACATTTTTTAAAAAATGGGCTAGAGATTTGAATAGATACTTTTTCCAAAGAGGAAATACAAATGGCTAAAAAGCACATGAAAAAAATGTGGAACATCACTAGCTATTAGCATGGTGAGCTGATCCTTAATCTGGGCAGAACCTATGATAAGGTAGAAGGAAGAGGTTTGGCAGTGAATGGGGTGATGGTGGTACAGGGATGTGAATGGGGTCAATGGTACTGGAGTGTGAGGGTAAGCAGTGTTAGGGGGGTGGGTTGCACTATCCATGGAAGCAGGGGCAGAGCTGGAGGAAGGAGCAGGTGAACTCTGGGGAGGTAGAGATCTGTGGTTGAAAATACAATTGTGGAATGTTGTTTTGGCAAATATGGCAGGGAAGGGTCACTGTTACAGGGTGTCAGTGATGGGGGGATGGGGAGACAGGATGCACCTGGGTCATGCTTCTATGGAATATGAATGTGTTCATCTTGTCATAGTGTGTTATCTCAGTGGGTAAAGACCTACAAAATAAACAAGAAAATATTAAACTCCCATCCTAGGTAGTCCTGCTATGATCTCAAATAGAAGGGTGGGAACCTCTTGAGTACATAGGCAGTGCCTAATAAAAGAAAACAGACCAATATGTCAAGCCCTCAATATTAATGCATGTAACTATGAACTTATTCTTATAAAATTGAACTTAGCCTAATAATAACTATTGACTAAGAGTTACCCCCTGAAAATCTCCTTGTTATTAAATGTGGCCTCTCCTTAAGCCAAACTCAGAAATTAAATGCACTACCTTCTCCCCAGTGTGAGACATGTCTCCCAGGGATGAGCCTCCCTGGTATTGACAGATTGACACCAAGCACCCATCAGCAAAGCATTTGGAAAAATATCTTAACCAAAAGGGGGAAACATCAAATACAAAAGAGTTTTTATGGCTAAGAGATTTCAAAATGAGTCAGCCAGTCATTCTGGAAGTTATACTTATACACGTCTCAGGCAGAACTTACTAACTGCCACTGTGAACAAAGCCTCAAACAGGAGTGCTCTTGAGTGCACTAGAGCCATCCAGGCACTATAGGCAAGGCACACACTCCCTTAAAATCAGCATCCTACCTGCGGGCCTTACTTTGAAATATATGACAACCTATTTCCCCAATGTAACAGAGATAAACTCATTTATAATTTTCCTATACATGATTCTTCTACCCTTTTTATTTTAACCTATAATTAGCACTATACCCATTAAACATATGTTTCAGAGACTTAAATCATCTGTCTGTTCATATGCTAGTTGAGCCCTGAATCTCAAAAGAGCTGCAGCCAACACCTACTCTCCAGTTTATCAGACTCACCCAGGACAACTAACAAAAAGATGATGATGAACAATTCCCATACCCAAAAAACAGAGAATATCTGCAACTGCAAGCACAGCAGTTCCTCCATCTGCTCCATAAGATCCAAGCCCCCTCTCAATCTGAGGCAGATTGGGCATCACCATCCCAAAGCACTCAAGTTTGAGGAATGAACAAACATAAGGGGTAATGCATCTATGGACAAAGTAAACTTATTAATACAGTAGTTATAGAAGGACATGTAACATTGATATAAAGATAAGGGGAAAGGTAGGGAATAACAGGCGGAATATAAAGCATTTTTAGGACATTGGAATTAAGTGTAAACCACAATGTAAACTGTAGATCTTGGTTAGTAGAAATGCTACAATATTTATTCATCAGTTGTAACAAACGTACTGTTACTGGAGTCAGTGTCTAGGTTCTTGGCTTCATCATGAGAAAGAATTCAAGGATGAGCCACAAATTAATCAGGCAAATAAATAATTTACTGGGGGTAAAGCAAGAAAACAAAAGTACACCCATAGAGTTGAAGGTGGGCATTCTCAAGGGAGAGAAATGGGAGTTCTGCCCTCAAGTCTCCTGCTTTATGGGGCACAGGAATCCAAGGTCTGTGGATCCCTAATGGGTGATTTGATTCTCTTAGGGGGCTAGGGGTTGCTGTCTGGTGGTGATTTGCTTCTGACTGCTGTCCATGAGCTCTGCAGGGCATGTTGGCCAGTGGTGATTGGTCTCTGGTAACTGTCCATTAGACATGAGGTAATCTGAAAGTGCATGGGGGGTGGTAATGGTGCCCTCCTGCCCCTTCCCTCTTTCCCTCCATGTAATGACATTGCTGGCTGCCTTCTGATAATGCAGCCATTGGGTGTGTGCTGTAAGCCCCTTCCTAACTTGCTTGTGAGTCAGCAGGCTGATGTAAGTGAGCAGGCCATTAGCTCAGCTTTTCTTACCATGTGGTGTTAATATGTCCTATTAGCTTCTTTGCCCCTTCCTCCTTAGATCCCTGTTCTATTCTACCTTAGTACCACACTATTGTAAGATGTTATTAATAGGGAAAGATCTGGGATGGGGAGGGAGTGAGGTATATGGGAATCCCTTACATTTTCTTTTTTTTTTATTTAATTTTATTTATTTAATCCTCCCGCCCCATTGTTTTTGGGCTTGCTGTCTGCGCTCTGTGTTCTTCTGTGTCTGCTTGTCTTTTCTTTAGGCGGCACTGGGAACCGATCCTGGGACCTTCCAGAGTGGGAGCCACCTCAGCTCCCTGGTCTGCTGCGTCTCTTATTGTCTCTCCTCTGTGTCTCTTTTTGTTGTGCCATCTTGCTGCACCAGCTTTCCACATGGGCCAGCACTCCGTGTGGGCCAGCACTCCTGGATGGGCCAGTCTCCACTCGGGTCAGCTGGCTGCATGGGCCAGCTTGCCTTTCACCAGGAGGCCCTGGGAATCGAACCACAGACCTCCTATATGGTGGATGGGAGCCCAATCACTTGAGGCATATCCGTTTCCCCCTTACACTTTCAATGTAACTTTTCTGTAATCTAAAACCTCTTTAAAAATAAAGTTTATTATTAAAAAAAAAAAAAAAAAAGAATTTC
This sequence comes from Cabassous unicinctus, assembly GCA_029593785.1. NCBI lineage: Eukaryota > Metazoa > Chordata > Mammalia > Cingulata > Chlamyphoridae > Cabassous > Cabassous unicinctus. The sequence goes on from JAQZBX010089688.1 coordinate 3,934, forward strand.
TGCAGATCTAAGAGGCAGTTTTTGGGCCACTCAAGGTCATTGACCTCTTTTGCTTGTACAAACAAATAATCACTTTCTCTCTTTGAAACCCCAGTGTCTCAGGAATTGGTCTTTAGAGTGTGTCAGGCAGAATGAACCTGCATTGGTTTGGTATCATAACTATATGACCCCCTGCAAATTGGTTGAAAAACTGATTGGTCTTTGCAATTTAGACTCAATATTTCAGCTCCAGAGCATTTTTTGTATGGTTTATAGGCTATATGCTTTTCAGTCTTCTGATCTTTCTTCTCGTTTTTTCGTTAATCAGAATGATCCTAAGTGTCTACTTTTCTCTTTCCTATTTGTCTTTGCTTTTATCTTTGGATTTTTTGGAGATTTCCTCTACTTAGCCTTCCTTCCATTACATAGATTGTTTTTTAATTTCAACAATTTTTTATTTTGAAAAACTCTTTTGTGAAATGGCTTTTCCTTTTAATTATATTATTTTCTTACTTAGCATATAAAGTACAGTAGACTCTCTCTGTGTATGCCCATTTTTAAATTGTTTTATGTTTCTGAATCTATTTTATGGTCATTTTAAATGTGTTTAATTACATTTTCTTTTTTTTTTTATTTTTATTTTTTCTATTTAGACTTTCCTCTGTGTTTGACTAGTCCTGTTTCATGTATGAATGAAGCAACAGCAAAAGACATAACTGTGAAAAATAACTCTATGGGTGAGGTTTGTCAGCTAGTAGGTTTTAATAAACTGTGAGCTGGAAACAAGCCAGCCTTTTATACTCTACACTTTAGAAATGCCTTCCGTTCTTATCACTCACCATTCCCCTATTCACTTTTAGTCCCATAGACATTAGTTGAAATTCCTTCTCTACTTAGTTGCCTCTTTATATTCTCTTTTAGCTGTAAATATACATCTTTGTATTTCACTGTTATCATTTAAATTGGGGTAGCTGATGGGAGGGGTGATAAATATATCTGATCAGGCTAGTATTTGAAACTCAAAAATCTTCTAAAGTGTTTTAATGTAAACATTACCTCAATTAAAATATTGCTAAATACGTTGTTTTTTATTTATTATTCTTCTCCATATAGCTTATTTTATAATTTATTATTTTAAGTTTCAGGAAAGAATGTGAGAATCTAATAGATTATATAATTTCATCAAATTTACAGAGATAATAAATGATATAGCTATGATTCAAACTCAGTTTTGTTTCAGTGAAAAGCCAAGCTCTTTTCACCATCCCCAAAAATATTTTTGAGTCTTACAACTGTGAGGAGTAGTGGTTTACTATCAGCATCTAGTGGGCCAGGGATGCTGATAAGCCTCCTACAATAATCAGGACATCCTCTATAAAAAAATAATTATCTCACCCAAAATATCAATAAGACCAAATTTAAGAAACTTGGTCTAATTGGAATGGAGAATTTTCATAGAAATTAGCAATCCATACCAATGAAATGTATTCTCAACAAGCCTAATGCAATTTTGTCCTTTAAGCTTATAGCACATTGACATAAATATATGAACAACTTTGTTAAGAAAGAACCCAGATACTTTGACAATAGAATATGAGTTAGGTTAGTATAGGGAAAGCGGAGACTTGGGTCACAGCTGAAGACCCGGGAGACAACATGGCCGACAAACAACATGGCCGACAAACAACATGGCCATGAGACCCTACCTTGAAAGCTGCTGAGGGATCTCACGAGACCCTGGCAATGAGAATCTCATTTGGAACAAGAGGGAAAGCCCCAGATATTCTCAAAAGTCTTCACCATTGGCCCCTGAGAAATGGCAGGTGGGGCAACCAATCAGAACAGCAAACAGACTTTAAAAAGTACTGACCTGGCCTCCCACCCATGCAACTCAATCTACAGTATGCCTGCAGTCCATGCCTAGGCATGGGCCATGTACTTTTCTTGTTTTCTTGTTTCTTAATAAACTCTTTACTCTCTTGCCTACCTTACCTATGGTGTGTCCTTAAATTCTTTCATGTGACATAAGCCAGGAACCTAGAAGCCCAGAAAACAGAGCCATCCACCAACATTATTTGGTGAGCCAGACCAGGAGACAGAGAGGCAAGCGGCGCTCCCTGACCCCTGCTGGAGACTGGTGAGTTGTAATTAAAGCCTGTCTTGCTATCTTTTATTAGGGAAGCCTGGAGATTCTCACCCTAGGCCAGGAAGTGCATTCCTTACTCAGCCCCCACGAGGCCCTGAAGTTCCTCTTAATCCATTACCTCTGGGGCCCCTGAGGCTGTTTGCCTGTAAGCTGCACAACAGTCTCTGCCTTTTATCGTGTCTTTTAATGTCAGCTTTAACTGAGGAACTCAGACCCTGGGAGTGGCCAAGGGATGAGCTCCCTAATGGCTATCTCCTAAGACCTCTGCAAAGTAGGCAAAAGAAAGGTTCCTAGCCAGTCCCTTTCCTAGTGGAAAAGCCTGGTTTGGGAGCTAAGGTCTGGACACAGGACCCAGATGTCTCCCCAAACCTTGAAGGTCTGGGAATGCCCAGAGACAAGGCTCCCAAACCCTGGAATGTGAGAACAGAGAGCAGGGCTCCCAATCTCTAGGACCCTGGCTCAGAGAAATCCATTCAACCAGGTCTAGTGGTGGGGTGCCACCCAGACAGATGAACATGTTTATCTTCCCCTAGGATAAAGCAGTGGCTTCTAATTGGAACAACCTGCCTACTGATAGACTAAAAAGAAAGAGGCTAATCTTTTCCTGCCACACCACATGGCCACAGTATGGCTCAGAGTGGGCTCTGTAGGGGACCCTGAATTCCAGTTAAACCTGTGTAAGAGAAAAGGAAAGGACAGACATATCTGAGGGCCAGAGCCCATGTGGTCATGATTTCTTAAAGGAGATGAGGAAATGCACTACCAAGCTGGTCAATTATAAGCTCAAGGAAATTTACTTAGAGTCAGAACCTAGAAAACCCAGCCTTATTTCAAAGAAAGTTGGTAGAGGTAATAAAAATACCCTCTTGGAAGATCCTAACTCTAGAGAAGGATAGATCCTCCTAGGAATCCAGTCTGCCTTGGGTATCCATAGAAAGCTACAGAAATATTCCCTGGGTCCCCAAACTTTCATTAACTCCCTTTTAGAAATAGCCTTCTCAGTTTTCAACAATTGAGACCATGTCTCCAAGATGGAGAAGGTAAGGAGGGGTGGATACAGGGTCCAGGACAGGCTCACCTTTTAACTGCTACCGTTAAAGGCACTGGCCACCTCAGGGTTATCCAAATCCAGGCCTCACATCAGTAGGAACCTGGCCCCAAGCTGCCTCACCATGAGGAGTGCTGGGACCTTGCCCCAGGGGAGGATGGAAGTGACCTGAAGCTACATGTGAACCATCATCCAGGAAGCTGTGGGTTACCCTTGATGTGGCAGGTAAAATTGTTAAAAAGTTGTTACTAATAAAATAGTTTTACTTGCTTAATTAATAAACAAAAATACCCAATTTGTTCTTAAGTGAAAACTTACTAGAAACTGTAACTAAGAGCTAAGATCATTATATAGATGCCTTTATATTATAAAACAGCAGAAGGATAATATCTGAAATTTTGCTATAACTGGGTGGATTTAGCCTAGAACCTACTACTGTGATGGAAATCTTAGACTAATTTACCTTTTTAATGATTACTTCAGGTCTAGCCACACCCTTGCTTATGCTTACTATAGTAATGGTAATTATAAATTAAACTTGCCTTTGATTATGGTTATTTTGTGACTAGCTTACTAGCTACACCTTGCTTGCCTTTGCTTATGGTTATTTCATGACAACTTCTGCCCCCCATGGCTCAGGGGAAGGCAAATTTCAGACACTCTTGTCTCCTGTCCTTCTACTGGTATTAATAATCCTGCTTTTTCTTGTGACTCCGGGTGTGGACTAGATTGCTGCATGGTAGAATTCTTGACCCTCGGGCTTGGACATCTGCTCTACCAGTACAGTGGCCACCAGAGTCCTGTTATCTCTGAGGACTGGGGAGGGGGCCTCCCATCTCAAGTGTTGATGTTTCTAAAAGCAGCAAGTCATAAGAAAAACCAGGTTTCCCCGGGACTTCAGTGACCTTGGTGAGTATACAGTGGAATTAGTGTTTCTTACCCAAGGTCTGTCAAAGTCAAAATGGGAAATAAGCAAAGATCTGAAGTAAAAGACTATAATGTTATTTCACAGTTAAACTTATCTTGTAAGAGAATGAAAATTATAAGTAACACCAGTGAGTGGTGTTTTTGTGTCTAACTCTCTATTTGTTTCTGCCTAGTTGCTATATTTTCATATATCAGGATGGTAATGTCAAATTAACAAATGAAAATTCTTAAAAGAGCTCTATTCAAATTGTTAAAAATTAACCCTGTGGTTTTATATGTAAATGAATATTCCTAAAGCCCAAATTAGGCTAAGCAGGATGGAAAGGTCATATAGAAATCTGAATGTAGAAATTATTGGGAAAGGGCAAAAGATTTTTCCTAAACTTGTTGACTGATCCAGTCCCCAGGGTCTTCTCTTTGCAGGAGCTATGAAGGAGGGGCTAGGTGTGGCAGCTTAAAACTCTATCTTCCAGGTTGGGGAATTAAGAATTAGTTTGTCCTGTAATTCTCCAATTTAAACCTTTTAACAGCCTTAAAATAAGGGTGGTTAATAATCTTATTACCAAATTTTAGTAAGTAAAGGAAAAGTCCTTTAAAGCTATGGAAAGATCTTTTGTAAATTATAATTAAAACAAATTAAACAATTATAATATATTCCAGAAGCTAGCAGTCAGTATGTTTTTAAGATTATTCACAGTTTTAGAATTTTATTATAGAAGTTTTAGCCTCCTGTAAAGGAAAGAAAAAGAATATTCCTTGCATAAACTATAATTTTTTAAATTTTATTTAGCTTGGATGTTATCTCCCTAGGTTTATAGAATACCAATTTAATAAATTAGCATTATATGCTTTAAATCTTTGAGGTGATGAAAATTGTAAGTTCACATTTAATGAAATTAAGATAAAGGTAAATTTCACTGGTTGCTAATTGTAATTTAATATGCTTATTTAAAGTTAAAGTAACCATTTTATGTGGTTATGGTTAATTATAAGAAGTTTGTAAAAGCATCTTCTAAACTGAAGCATTCAAATGGCTAATTCCAGGAAGCCATTATTAGTTAGAAAACTAAATTGATATTAATAATAAAAAGTAACTTCATAACACGGAAAATTGTCAGAGGCCACCTCAATCTACATATTAAAGTGGTGGTAAGAAAAAATAACCATTGGGAATCTTAGGTTTTCATAAAATAATGGAGAAAGTAGTTATTCCTGTACTGCTAAAGCAAAATATCTGTTAATTAACATCATCATGGTAAAGGTGTAGAAGAAAAAACAAAGTACTGAAATAGTTAAGTTCATTTGACATGTTATACATTGCACTGGAAGTATTTAGAAAGTGTATAAAGATTAAAAGAGATAGACTTCAGTATTGTCAAACTCTCTTGTGCATTCAAACCAAGCCCAAGTACCCTGCATGGTGCATCTCCATTTGAGTTATTGGCTGGGTTGGTCACTGACCCCTAAAACAATAAAAGTATCTACTACATCTTTGAACATGCTCCTGAAGTGGGTGGAGAGTACAGTACAGTTTCAGACTCCTGCAGCAGCCAGCAATGGCTTGATATATCCACACGTACAATGGACACTGCCTCCAGACTGGCTCTGTTTCATAGTGCCGAAGGGCGTTTTGTACCAGGCCAGTGAAACATTGGAGCCTTACCTTCCTAGTGTCTCTCTAGGATCAACTGTGCTGCAGCATGCTGGCTGTGTGAAGGACATATTAAGTGGAGCAATGATTACCTGAGTGATGTGAGTAGAACTTAAACACAATTGTTATTAAGGCCTGCTCCCATGGAAAGACAACATGCATGGTATTGGAAACCTGGAGCTTAGATCTATTAACTGCAGCTCAAAGAAGAACTTGTACATTAACTAGTATTAAGTACTGTACCCATATGCCTGATGATTAGGATGTTATCTTTTATATTCTAGATCATATTCAGAGGAAATTGAACATGTTAAGAGTCCTGGCAAATTTAATTCGTTTTCACAGTAGTTAATGAACATGCCTATAAGATAAAGGAATGGCTCTCTTAAGTACTGTCTTTATTTTGCTGCCAGATGCTTGTCTTGTTGTTACCTATACTATCTTTGTCAGTTTATGTCTAGAGCAGTGCCTCTCTTCATACCTTTCCTAGCTGCCCTAAGCATAACCATGGCTGTGGGAACTGTAATTGGCAGTTTATACCCAAACCAAGCAGGTCTATCACAATCTCTCCCTAGAATTAACTAAAGCATAAAAGAACCCAAGGAAGAATGCTGTTTCCCATCAACTTTTGAATGATGCAGCCTCTGAAGGCACCTGGACTTTCTCACTCTCAAGGTCCAGTATGCCATGGTTGGCCCCCTTTTGGGGCCTGATTATCACATCTTCTTTATCCTTTTAGTGGGACCATGTATCTTCAAAATTCTAATTAAGTTTATTTCTTACAAAATTAATGCCTTAACAGTCATGCAGGGATTTCATCCAGTTCCAACCAGGGTTCTGGACTCATCTTCCCTCAATTGCAATAGAATAGCCAGAGGGTTTTACACCTTGTCAGGTAGGGCCTACTCCACCTAACCAGCAGGAAGCTACAGAAGAATGACCATCACCCTTCATCATGCCCTTAAAAATAAGGGTATAAACCCTCTGAGGGGGGAATTGAGGCAGGTAATATAGGGAAAGGGAAGACTTGGGTCACAGCTGAAGACTTGGCAGACAACATGGCTGACAGGCCACATGGCTGTGAGACCCCACCCAGATACCTCCTAAGGTATTTCAAGACCCTGGCAATGAGAATCACATTTGGAATGAGAGGGAAAGTCCCAGATATCCTCAAAAGTCCTCACCATTGGCTCCCTGAAAAATGACAGGTGGGGCACCCAATCAGAACAGCAAACAGACTTTAAAAAGCACTGACCTAGGGTCCCACCTGCACAATTCACCCTAAAGTATGCCCGCAGTTCATGCCTAGGAATGGACTGTGTACTTTTCTCATTTTCTTGTTTCTTAATAAACTATTTACTCCCTTGCCTACCGGATAGCATGTCCTTAAATTCTTTTATGTGACATAATCCAGGAACTTAGAAGCCCAGAAACCAGAGCCATCCAGTAACATATAAAGCATATAAAATTGTATTGCCATGGCTTCAAATCATATGAATAAATTCTATGATTAAATATGCTCTAAATTTCAGGATGCTAAACCTTGTAGAAGCTGAGCAAATGAAGGTCAGAAGAAAGCCCCTGCACTATTTTAGTAACATTGGATCTGAAGAAAGCCAACCAAGAGTAACCCCACTTTTGCTGGTTTAGATGTTAAAAATTAACTAAGATATGGCATGCTTCTCCTTCTCCTTCTGATGCCAAAGGGAAATCTGTATCTCTCCAAATTATGTCAACTCAACCTTTGTCCTTTCATTTATTCCACTACCCAAAATTGGTTGTGCACTTTACCACTTACCACTTAACACAGAGCGAATGTCTGCTGGCCTGATTTTGCTCTCTTGAACTGGAAGCCAGCTTCCTAAAGAGCAAGTCCTGCTCTAATGAGCTGCTGCTTTCTCCCCCAAATTATTCATCTGGCAGAGCTGCTGTGCTGTTCTCAGCAGTTCTGCAAATATGCATTCCACACTGCTTCCATTATGAGGAGAAAAAAGAAAAACAAATTCCAAAATGTTTAGCAAAAGATTGAAAAAAATAACATATCTTAAAACAGGTCAAAACTGAATTTCTATTGATCTCTGTAGAGAAGCAGTTTCAGTTACTCTGTGATTTAGATTCCTGGAACATTTTCTTTTGTACCATGAGCTTAGTTTCTGCCCTAAGCTATTTTGGGGAATCGTTATTTTAAGAGGAGAAACATTAGAACTTCAATGTTTTACTTTGATTCATAATAAATTACTTAAATGTCTTTTCCCTTATGTTTCTTAAAATAGATTTTAGAAAATGTAAAACAATGGCATTGATTTATGTTGTGCTTTTACTTTGAAACTCTAATATAATTAACATTCATAAAATTGTTTTCTTCACATGGTATATGACTAAGTTAAGCAGATGGGGGCAACAGTTTTCACAATACTGTGTGATGAGTTAAGAAAGGAATTGCTGGCCTTGTCAGTGGGCCTTACTTTGGAATTTATGCTTCTCAGTGTAACAGAGATAGACCCATTTATAGTTTCCCTACACATGGCTCTTCCGCCCCTTTTATTTGAACCTAAAATTAGCACTATACTTGTTAAACATATGTCCCAGAGACTTAAATCTTTGGTCCGTTCATCTGCCATTATTAGCCCTGAATCTCAGAGGAGTTGTAACACTTACTCTCCAGTTCATTGGTCTCACCCAGGACAACTAACAAGGAGATGATGATGGACAATGCCCATCCCAAGGAACAGAGAGTATCTGCAACTGCAAGCAAGATCATTCCATCCATCTGCTCCATGGGATCTAAGCCCCCTTCAATTAGAAACAGAGTGTGCATAACTATCCCAAAATCCTCAAGATTGGAGGATGAACAATGGACTAAAGTACATATTAATATTCTATTATAGACTTATTATTA
>JAQZBX010089689.1:0-12600 GCA_029593785.1 Cabassous unicinctus
CTGTGTGTTCTTCTGTGTCTGCTTGTTTTGTCCTCAGACAGCAACGGGAACCGGACCTTCCAGAGTGGAGAGCGGCTGCTCAATCTTTTGTGCCACCTCAGCTCCCCAGCCACAGTAGTTCTTTAAGGTCACAAGGGTACCCCGTAATCACTGACTCAGCAAACTGAGTGCTGTGAATGACAAAACCACTCCTTAATCTGGGAAACCAAGGTTTATTTTAAAGCTTGGATGTCTGCCTTTTTAAAAAAATTAAGTGCTTCTCTGCCTTTTCTGTTTTAAGACCAATATTATTTTAAAAAGCAAACAGAAAAATCACAGGCAGTTAAGGGAACACATGCCCCTAGGCCAAATTCAATATTAAGATCCTCTTAGCCTTCATTAACTAAAATTTAATCGTCTAGAGAGAGGTTGGCAATGCACACAACACTCACTTCCATGTTCCTTGCTTCTCTAGTACCAGAGCCCATGTCTGTACCCAACTAATAATGGGCATTATATCATTTTCCAACCATCTCTTAACAAAGTGAAAATTAAATACCTACTGTTGATCAGTTCTTTGTGTTCAGCAAGGGTTTTTGCAGGATCCAGCCAGTACTGTGTGAGAAAGAAAGAGGCAGTTACAGAAAGTAGCTGTTTTCACTGGCCTTTAATTCAAGAATATTGGTAAAGCATTATTTAAAATGACATTTAAATACTTGATATTTAAAACGTTCAATTTATCCTATACACACACAAATATACATAAGAGCTTTTTGCTGCTGGAATATTAGAAGAATAGAAAAACTGTGGCCAGTGTTCAGAGACGAGCAGAGAAATAGTACTTACTGGGTTCTTGGTTGAATTACTGTACTGATTATAAGGTGCATATGCGTGAGCATGAATAGAACACTACTTTCGGTGGGAAAACAATGGCAGCAAAGAACATCCTCCAAGTCGACTTCTGAAGCCCGATCATCACCACCCCAGAGCCATGTCTCCTCTAAAAATACCCTTACCCTCTTAACCTCACATCTCTCCACTTCCAGTACCATCCCTTATAGGTATGGCTGCTAGATTAGGATGAAAGCAATCAAATCCTTCCTAAGGATCCAGGAGAGGCAGCTCAGCACAGTGGATCCAGTCCTGGCTCTCCCTTCATCATCACTATATAACTTGGGGCAAGTTACTCAACATATCTGAACCTCCCTAATAGTCATGCTATGAAGATTAAATAAGTTAATTTATGTAAAGTCTGTAGATAGATAGAGCCTGCTCACAGTTAGTATGCCATGCATGCTGGTGATGATTATTATCAAGGTGTGAAGGTCATTATTCTTAATAACGGCCTTTAGTCAGTCTAAGGTATTTGCTTAGTGATTCAAATTATCTTTAATGAATAGAATTTCAGGCAGTGATGGGGAGAATTTTTAGTTCTGGCAAGAAGGCGTCCTTTAATTCCCACCTTTGTGGAATAAATTTTCTGGAAGAAAGAGAAGAAACAAGTCTCAACTTCCTCTCTCCATCTGAGGAAAGAACAGGGGAGACGCAAACAAAGCACAGAAAAGGTTCCGGGTTTCCCAAAGAAGCTCACAGGAAAAGGGGCTGAGGGGTCCGTGGAAGGGCAGGAGAGGGCTCTTTAACGGCCCCAGCCAAATACTGGGGACCCCAAGGGCCCAGCTAACCTGTTTCCATTGTTCCACTGTTCCTCAATAAGGAAGGGGCAATATCCACCATGAACCACCCATTCCCAGCACTCTTGTATTTGCCCTGGTGGAAACATTCGCACCTCCCCTGACCCACACCCACCCCGCTGAGAAGATCCAGGAGGTCTGGTTATCTGGCATCCTGGGTCAAGAATCAAGGAGTCACAAGAAGAATGTAAGAAAATTTTCCTGCCTAGTTTCCCCATCCCTTCCTCTCAGTTCAGGGCAGAAATGCATACTCTGCTATATAACGGTAACAGTAATTAGAAATAGTAATTATAATCTTTAAAACAATCCCCTTATCTTGTATTCCTAATTACATATAATAACAATTATTCATACTAAGAATGTGTCATTCATTTTAATTTCAGATTTTATTACAGTGCTAAATTCTATTCATGTAAATAATCTTCGTTATTTCTCATTCATATAGCAGGTCAATTTTTCATCTTTTTTATATAGTACAGTAGCCAATATACCTAAGTGTAGCAACTTATAAAATAAACACTGTTCATTATTTTGGTCCATATCATTTCTCCTTTTTTAAAGGTCTAGAATCACTCATTTTAAAATGGAAAAGTTATTTGAAGCAGAGTTTGTAAGCACTGAAATGCTTTTGGAGTTTCATGGTGTTTAAAGATATGACTTTGGTGTTAAAATAATGGTTCACAGGGAATCTCTGACCCATCCAAGTAGAATAAAACCAATTCAAATGTTAAACTCTGTGTTGGACACAGAGCACAGCCATCCTCTATGTGTATAAAGCTATGGATTCTTCCCATGAAATGGAAACATTAGGTGAATTGTTTCTTGCTATTAACGTTAAATAAAAAGGTTGACTATCCCTTAATTTTTCAAAGAGGAGAAAACCAAGGAAAACAAGCATACAAATACCCATTAACAATTGCAATCATTTTCTATTGCTGCTGTAATAAATCATCACAAATTTAGCAGTTTAAAACAACACCCATTCATTTTATCACTTCTGTAGCTCAGAAGTCCAGGTTGTCTTCACTGGTTTCTCCACTCTGGGTTTTTCCAAGGCTGAAATCAGGATGTTAGCCAGCTGGGGTTCTATAACTCTAGGAAGAATCCATTTCCACGTTCCTTTAAGTTACTGGCAGAATCCAGTTCCTCGCTGCTATAGGACTACGGTCCCCATTTCCTTTGCTAGCTATCGCCAGGGGCTACCCTTAGGTCCAGCCATTGCATGTGCACCCAACATCACATCTTTCTCATGCTCGGAATCTCTCCGACTTCTGCTACATCTCGCTGACTCCAGCCAGAGAAAGTTCTCTGCTTTTAAGGGCTCATATGATTAGGTTGTGACCACCTGGCAACCCAGGATAATCCATCTTAAGGTCTATAACCTTATTTACATCTGCAAAGTCCCTTTTGCCATGTAATGTAACATACTGAGAGGTTCCAGGAATGAGGACATGGACATCTTTGGGGATCACTATTCTGCCTTTTGTGGCACTCTACATTCATGTACCCAGTAGTGTCCATTACTTTTTATCAAGTGTTAGATAATGCCATGAGAGCAAAATGGCATCATATTCCCATGACCCACCCCCCAGCCTATCTTTTCACAAATACAGCCACAAACTGAACACTGTTCACTTACTGAAACCGCTCTTGCCCTCTTCCATCTCATTCCCTTAGCCTTCCTAACATGATCTTTACCCTCAGGACCTAATAAAGAAAATGACTTCCTTTCACTTAATGTCCTATAATCTATTAGGCACTCTGCCAAGTCTGCAGAGACCATCTCTAATTCTCAGTACAACCATATAAGGCTGATATCAACATCCCATTTAGAGATAAGAAAATGGAGGCTTAGAGAAGAATATGCTGAATATGCTGAGGTAGGAGCAATCAGAGAAGCCAGAATCCTGATCCAGATTATTTTTAATGATCAAAGGCAAAAGCACTACCCATTTTTTTTCTCACTGTCCTCTGCTTCATTCCCAGCTTGCACACCACCTGCTCCAAATGTCATTATTTCAGTGTTATTATTTCATTCCCAGCTTGCACATCACCCCAAATGTCATTATTTCATTCCCAGCTTGCACATCACCCCAAATGTCATTATTTCAGTGTTTCACTCACTGCACCATACTCTCTCATCTTTCACTATTGTTCCTGCCAGTGTTAATCTTGGGTCACCTCCACTATCTGCTTTCTCTACTCCTGTTTCTGGGAAGCCTAATAGTGGCACCTGGATGGACTTCACAGAGTTCAACAATCTCATTTTACAGATGTGCAAATTCTAAAGGTACATTTCTCAAGATCACATAACTGCTGAGGGACAGAGCCAGAGTATGGCAGAATTAGGCAGATCCAAATTCATTTCTCTTTAGATCACAGAAATTTGGACCTAAAAGTGCTCATTTGTGAATATTTCAACAAAACTCTTTCTACATAAGAAGAAACTGAGGCAAAAAGAAAATAAATTACTTAATTCAGTATTACAGGGTCAATTAATGACAACTGGATCTACATTCAGAACTCCCAAGTCCTAACCCACCTCCCTTTAGAAAGCTCCAAAGCACCTTGATAGTTGGGTCTTGACACACTGATTGATGTTACTGACAAACCAAGGCCACCTCAGAAGATTTCACTGAATTCTGTGCAGCTCTGCCCTGGTGCAGGACAGATTCTGTGCTGAAACCACACTATCTGCCCAATCTGTCCCCAGATCCTCACGGCTCTCCTCCATGTAAACAGCCCTGTCCCACCATTTCCTTGTTCCTTTTCTGTTTTCCTCCCCTCCACAGCAGTCCCACAGTCTCCCACCAGAGACTCATGGTAGGTCCTCCATCTTTAGTCTCATTTCTCTTCCAGAAACTACCATCCAAGTCCTCTGTAGGAAACAGAACTCTGATCATGCCATATGCATAAGTCCCAAACCCCTTACTTAGGCCTCAAGGACCCCAGGACCTGCCCTCCTTCCAGTTTCATCTCCCCTATTCCCTTCCACATGCCCTGCCCCCAAATCACCCACTGCTCTCCTCCATTGCCTCTGCATGGTGTCCTGCCTTTCCCAGAACTGCTTCCCAAAGTCCACACAGCTGTCAAGCCTCAGTCAAGTCACTGCCTTGTTCATACGTCCAGTCACAAGATCTCCCCCACTTCTCAACTCCAACAGCACTACATTCACATTCTTCTCGTGATTCTTACCACCAAATACTTTACCTGTTCTTATAAACATGTTTCAGGTATCTTGTGTGGCTGCAGTTTCCTTGTGCCTTATTTAATCCTTACAGAAACGCTACAAGACAGATACTATTATATCCACTTTAGAAATAACAAAGCAATGATTCTAGGATCTGATGTGTCCCACATCTTAGGATACATAACTAATAAGGGCAGAGACTGTACTGGTTATTTGAGTGGATGTCTCATGTTCTACATCATTTGGGACAGGGGCCATGGTTCATTCATCCAGGTGTGGCCCCCAACTCTGGGCTTAGTGCCTTACACATGAGGGCTTACTAAGTGCTTATGGCAGGAAAGGAGGAAGAAAAGGAGCCTGCAGTTTTACTACTCTCTTCCTAAACTCATCTTGAAACTAGTAAGAAATAGAAATTGGAAGAGAACTTCTTAGTCTCTCCTTTTAACATCATCACCACCACCCCCCAAAAAATAAAATCTTACAGACTTTTCAATCCTATTCATTTTCTGTTTTTCTGACACCAGAATGGTCTTGAGTTATTTAAAAAGAAAGGTAAAGGAAATAGAAAAGTAATGTTTAGCTAAATGTAATAAGACTGATTAACCTATTCAAAAATTTCACATTAGTAATAATCTGAACAATTTTAAAACCAATCTTTCCTTGAAAGTGATCAAATTTTGGAGGCAAAGAATATAATGAAGTTCTGAGATAAGCAAGAAATTATAATTTTGCAGCAAGAGAAAGAAGAGTCAAGACTTAGTCAAGGGCTATTCAATCAACACGCTGCACATTAGATATGCTAAGCATCATTCTAGAGCTTGTCTCGCACAAACCTCATTTGATCAAAATGGAAACCAGGGGCTATAGAGGTCAGACAATGATAAATGTCCCAGAACATAAATAATAAACACAAGGCACCAGGTTTCATAAGTTAACATCTTAAATATATAAAACCCATTTATGCACACCATTGGAAAAGAAATGACCTTGGAAGCACCCACATGATGATGGCACTTGTCACTGCTCATTATCAACAAGCAAACATAGCAAATGTCTGATCACAATGAAACACAACAGGCTGCTACTCCATAACCAAAGAGAAAAAGGGCACAAGAATTTGCCAATAGACAAGATATTCTGGTTTTAGGGCCTCTATCCAGAATACTGGTCATGGGGTGCCAATATTCTGGTTATAGGCTCTAAAACTGGAATATCATATTTATGGAATACCCAGTTTACATGCTCTTTATATGCCATATCTGATACTGTCATGGAGAGTGTGGGAACACAAAGATAAATGAGACCTGCCCCTAAACTTGAGGCATTCACAGCCTAGCAGGAGACACCGAAACACAGAATTGCAATACCATGAGGTGAGTAAGCAACGTGTAGAAGATGAATATGCACAAGACAATAAAATTATGTATAAAGAAGATGAATTCTGCAGGGTGAATCTAATAAGGCTTCATTGAAGAACTGCCTTTCAATGGTGTGTTGACAAATAAAACAAATTCTCAAAATTCAAAAATGGGGGAAAAGAGAGCCTTCAACTTCTTAAAAAAATGATGTCTACCAGCTCAGCTGCTCTTAAAGCAAATGGGTTCATCTGTAAGAGACAATAAAGAATGGAATACACTAAGCCCGTCACAGTAAAGTACTATATTGCAATCCATGCTGCCCAATAACTAACAACACTCACTTAAGAACTCAGTATCTATGGAAGACTGCCGGAAAGACAGGTCCAGTCTTCTCATCTGTCCTGGGTGGGGGGAAAGGGAAGAGTAGAGTCACACCTTTCAAGGCGGCTCTGGGCACCCAGAAAATGGCTTTTCCTGAAATGTACTTTGTGTGAAGCTGTTCTGCCCAGCAGGCGGGCACCGAGAAAAAGAGCTCTGTCTCTCCCATTCATGCTATTTGTTTTCCAGGGAAATCTCTGATAGTCTCCGCCTTGTGACAACCCTTGGTCAGGTGAAATTCTGTAGAGTATCAGCAGTTATTCTTCTTAGAATATTCTTCTCATATTATGGCCAGATCTTTTCTCCTTGCCTGATACACAGCTTAGCGCCACATTTGTGGCCTAGTTCCCAAAAGGCATAGGTCTTTGTGGCACTCATCTGTGTGTTCACTTCCTCTGGAGTCTATTTTATGTTCACAACCTGATATCTCCCTCCCTCACTCCTTCCCTCCCTATCTCACCTATTTCTAAATTTAAATCCTGTCGTTTATATATCCTCACAAGCTGGATTACATCCTATTTTGTAGGAAGATATGATAACATTTAACCAAAATAGACACTGCTCTTTCATCCTGATTTTGTACAACCTGCTTCCTAACAGGGGAATGTTAATATACTGTACCTGAAATCCCCAAGCACTGAAGAATCACGACAGCCCTCCTTGGTTCTGACTCTTTGCCAGGGTATACGAGACTAGCAGTTAGGTAGAGCTTACCGCTTTGGTCCCATCAATTGTAATAACAGCATTTATGTAACCCAGAGAGAAATGAGAGCAGGCAGAAGCTCCTTTTTACTCTCTGCCAGTCTTGGCTAACCTTAGCCCTGGGCTTTTTTCATCCACATCAGCTGATAATGTCTCAATTTCATCAATTTTCTAAGTAACAGTCTCAGAATTAGACTTCAAAACTCTTAACACTATCTAGTAAATCAATATCCTAACCTTCAAAAGACATACATTAAATGCAGAGTCTAACCTTTCATTTGATAACTGTTCTTTTGGAGTATCCCAGAGCTCTAATATAAAATAAACTCTAAAAAATCAAAGTAAGCCAGGAGAATATAAAATAAATAAAAGTTTTTTTACATTACACCCACTATTGGGCTCCCCCCACAAAGATAAGTTCAAGTCTTAACCCCTAATCCTGTGGGTATGAACTCATTTGTAAATGGGATCGCTGGATAAGGTCCCATTGAAGCAGGGTGGGCCTTAATCCACTATCACTGGAGTCCTTACAAAGGAAATTTGGACCCAGAAGTCAGTATAAGCCACAGGAGAAGACAGAAAGAGACAGGTGACCATGTGATGGAGCCAGGGATTGACTGCCAGCAAGCCACCACCAGAACACTACAGAGTTCAAAGAAGGTATGGCCATGATTTTGTACTGTAGCCTCCAACCTGTGGGCCAACAAATTCCTGTTGTTTAAGCCAACCAGTTTGTGGCATTTTGTTATAGCAACCTTAGCAGACTAAGACATCTTTTGGGGAATTTATGAATACTACATTGATATTTAATAGTTTTTCCTGTAGGCCAAAGAAAAGGCCTTAGAACACATATAGTTTTTGTCTAGTTAACAAAACAAAACAGAAAAGCCTCTTGATCTAAGGGAGTATAAAGAGAGTTGACCTGGAGGCACAAGGATCTCATTATTGAGGAGCATTTTTGAACTCCTCTACTCTACATAATTTGCACATATTTACCAAGAAATCCATGCCTGTAGTAGGTATTTGTGCTTTTCCCAGTACCCTGATAGGCAGATTTTAGGCTCTCTAAACAACAGTAAAAGGATGTGGTTTTGATTTGCTCCTTGGAATGAATCACAGAAGCCTTAGGACCCCAGAGGTCCTACACCTTAGGACCATAACAGAGTCAACTTGCAGTGATGACAAAAACAAGGAACTGGCATTGGGCTGATCTACAGTCAGAGAGGAAGCATCATAACTGGACCCCATTTTTCAGCAAAAGTGGATTTTAGTGAATCACTGGTGGACCATCTGGCTTCTCATTAAGCCATCTCTACACTGATAACTTCCAAATTTATAGCCAGAGCAGAATTCTCCCCTAAATCCAACTGCCTATGTAACATACCACTTTGATACCTATTAGAATCTCAAACTTTACTTGGCCAAAAGTGAACTGATAATTCCACTCCTTCCTGAAACTGCTTTTTCTCCCATGGTCTTCCCTATCACAGTAAATGGCACACCTCTCTTCCATTGGCTCAAGCCAAAATGTCTTTATCTCATATCTCCTATCCATCTGTAAATCCTGTTGGCTCTATGTTCAAAATATTACCAGAATCTGATAAATTCTCACCACCCCAATCACTACCACCCATGTCTAAGCAGCTATTGCCTCTCACCTGGATTACTGAAATAGCTCATTTAATGGTTTCCATGAATCTGCCCTTGCAGTAAGAGGAATTCTTTTAAAACATAGGTCAGATAAGCTTACTCTTCTGTTCAATTTCCTCCAGTGGCTTCCTTTCTTACTCAGGGTAACATCCAAAGTCCTTACAATGGTATATAAGGCCCTACATGATCTAACCCATCTCCCTTCACCCTATACTATGTGTTTCTGGAATGAGGCAGCAGGAAGGACTTTAAGGAGAGTGTTAGTGGAAGCTTGAGGGCCCTCAAAGAGGCTACTGGTAAGACCGAAAGAAAAAGGAAAAAAAAGCTATTGGAACCAGTAAGAAAGAGGACCTCACTATGCAGTGACAGAAAGTTTAGCAACACTGTCCCCTGCAGCAACATGGAAAGCAAATCCCTGATGAACTGGATGATCCAGATAAGATTTCCAGGCAGACTGCTGGAAATGCCCATTGGCTTCTTTTTGCTGCCCATAATAATATGCAAGAGGAGAGAGTTAAGCTAAAGAAAGAACTGTTAAATATAAATGAGCCAGGCACGGAGATGGCTCAAGCAGTTGAGTGCCTGCTTCCCACATGGGAGGTCCGCAGTTCGGTCCCAAGCACCTCCTAAAAATAAAAAAACAAACAACAAACAAACAAATGAAAAAAACAACTCAGGAGCCAATGTGGCTCAGTTCAGCCCCGGCCCTAGTACCTTAAAAAAAAAAAAAAGAGAGAGCCAGGATAAGTCAAGATTTGCCGCATTTGAACCGAGTGTACACTTTGATGAAGTTTGAATGGATATAATATCTTTGCCATTGCTGCAAAAATATTACAATATTATTGTTAACTATCATCCATATGTTACCTTAGTCATAATTTTCCCGTGTATCATATTCTTAACACTTTGTAAAATAATAGCATTCTTATATTTATACTATTAACCACAATCTTCATTCCCTAGATTATTCATAGTTTGCTTTCAATTGACATTTACGTTTACAGACGACCCCTTTCAGTCACAACCACATTTATACATCAGCAGTTATACTAACTATAATATGTTACCAACTCTATTCACTTCCACACCTTTACAATAAACCTTATTAAAACTTCTACAAATTAGTTGACACTCCTCCCATAAAAGGTGTAATCTAGTCTCCCTTCCCTTTACATTCACTTCAAATGAATAGAATGCAGCAGAATTAACGCGGTGTGACTTCCATAGCTTGGTCATAAAAGGTGATACAGCTTCTACCTGACTGTTCTCCTCCTTTTCTCACTTTCTCTCAATGTTTGCCCGTGCAACCCAGCCACTATGCTGTGAGGAAGCCAAGCAACAACATGGAAAGCTCACATGCAGGTGTTCTTTCCCCAGCCCCAGCTGAGGCCCCAGCCATTACCCCAGCCATTGCCAACATCAATGACCAGACACATGATTGAAACTTGGGATGATTCTAGTCCCCAGCCTTTGAGTCTCTCCAGCTGACATTAAGTGGAACAGAAATGAGTTAACCTTGCCAAGCCCTGCCCAACTGACAGATTCGTGAACAAAACTTGTGTGTCTGTTATTTAAGGCCACTAAATTTTGGGGTGGCTTATTACCCAGCCATGAATAACAGGAATGTCCTCATCTCAGGTATTAGTATAGACATTGTAAGCCCTGGGACATAACACTAGAAACATCCCTACAAGTTCCTATCATTCAGAAATCAGTTCTCTTTGCACAAGGGTGATCAGCTAACCTAAATCAATCTAACTGTCCATCAGATTAGGACATCTTTTCCCACTTAGCCAGCAGAGATATTATATAAACATTTCAGTATGTCTTTATGAATTCTAAATATACTAGATTTATCAGAAATAAAGTGGCTGAATATGAGTTGTTTCTTTTGCTAATGTACCCATACTGGATTCTAGGACCCACTATTATATCTCCTAGGAACCCACAGATCATCATGCCTTCCTGCCAAGCTGTGCCTGCTGCTAGTGGTGCTACCCTACAAGTCCATTTAATAGGCTGCTTCCAATGTCCCAGGAGCCAGGCCATCAACCAACCAATGTCTTTGGAATTCTTCATAAAATGAAAATAAACAGGACTTCAGAGATGACAGATTCTATGATAAAATTGTTGAACCCCATGAATGGACCCTAAGATAACGGTTTTGTCTGCTCAAGAGACTTCAGTTCTTCCTTAGGAGGTTTTGTCTACATTTTGGATACCTGAAGTTCCTATATACTGCAACTGGATAACTGAAGTATCAGTGTTTAGACTGGGATCATTTCATTTTGAAATAAAATCCTAAATCTGATGTGCTCTGAAACTCTGGTAACTGAAATATATGTCGTTCAAATTAGGGTTTGTATAAGCACTGTCCTAATAGCTGAATGTAAATGTCATTTTAGCTGACCACGAAATTTGCCACAGAGGAGCCAAACTAACCCAAGGGATATGAAGTAAGTAGGGCCTGAAGCCCTGCTCAGCACCACCACAATACAGCTGTGCCAAACTCCAGAGTGTCCAAATTATGCAGTTAGCACAACTGCACAAGGCAGTCTTGCCCCTTTTCTTCCACATTTATAGTCTCTTTCTTCCTAAATGGCATCATCAATCTCATGACTTTAAAAACTTAAGGACTCTTAAACATGACTCTAGCCTCCCAGGAACCCAAACTACTCACCTAACACCACCACTTGGATGTCCAATGGACATCTTAAGCTTAACATATCCAAAGCAGAACTGCTGATTCCCCAAACCAGCTCCTCAACCAGATCCCATCACTCTTGAGCTTGAAACTCACAACAGATTCCCATATACTTAGCCTACCACAGGGTGCTGGGCCCTAGGTAATGTGGACACTGCTTACTCTTCTCATTTCATCGCACCCTTGCTTACTACTAACCAGAATCACTGCTCGCTTTTCAGTTCAAGAATTCCTCACACTCATCCTTGCAGTGGGATCATTTTACCAGCTGTTCCTTCTGTCTGCCATGCACCTCCCCTTCTTGTCATTCAAGTCTCAGTTAAATGTCATCTCAGAGAGACCTTTTTAGAGCACCCAGCGGAAATAGCCTTCCAGTCACCCTGGCACATCATTTCATATCATTTTAAAAGCACTCATCACTACCTGATATTTTGAACATATATTTATGTCACTCCCCTGGAATATAAGCTCTTTGAGACCAGGGACATTGTCTCTTGTTCACCACTGCAATCTAGTTCCTGAGACACAGTGGTCACCCAGTAAATATTTGCTGCATGATTGAACAGCAATGAGAAATAGCAAACACTCTTCTCTCTTCATGGACTCAGGTCGGGGATGCTGATGAAAGTAAAGATATAACCCTGAAGAATTTTAAACAAACAATTTCTTGGAAAAAAAAAAATCTTGCAACCCAAAAGACTGATGGGTATCTTGTAAGAAAAATCTAAGCTTCTATACATCATCAGCATTTAGAAGGCCTATTTCTTTTAGTTCATATAGCAACTTTCAAAATTCACAGTCCAAAAGGGAAAGTAGGTAAATAAGTTCTACCCACACAAAGAAAACATCTGCCCACCTTGGAACATATTCTGGAACACCTTTCTTCCTGAAAAAGGTAATACAAAAATAGACAAACTAGTCACCTTAACTTTTTTTTTCTTTTTTTTT
>JAQZBX010089690.1:0-12600 GCA_029593785.1 Cabassous unicinctus
GAAAGCCCAGGAACACATGGCTTCACAGGTCACTTCTACCAAACATTCAAAGAAGAATTAATACCAAACTTGATCAAAATCTTCCAGAAAATAGAACAGGAAGGACTGCTACCAAACTGATTCTATGAAGCGAACATCACTCTAATTCCAAATCGAGATAAAGATAACATGAACAAAGAAAATGACAGACTAATTTCTCTAATGAATATAAATGGAAAAATCCTCAACAAAACAATTGCTAATAGAATCTAACAGCACATTAAAAGAATTATATAACATGATCAAGTGAATTTTATCCCAGCTAGTCAAGGGTAGCTTAATACAAGAAAATCAGTCAATGTAATATCTAATATTACTAAAATGAGGAAGAAAAATCACATGATGATCTCAACTGATGCCAAAAAGAAATTTGGCAAATATCCAACCTCCTTTCTTGATGAAAACTCTCTGAAAGTTAAGAATAGGGGGAACTTTCTCAACATAATAAAGTGCATATATAATAAATCCACAGCAGTCATTGTACTCAATGGAGACAGACTGAACATCCTCCTGCTAAGAGCAGAAACAAAAAAAGGAAGCCCACTATCACCCTTGGTATTCAATATTGTGCTAGAAGTTCTAACTAGACTAATTAGGCAATGAAGAAATAAAAAACATCCAAATAGGAAAGAAAGAAGTAAAACTTTCACTGTTTGTTGGTGACAAGCTCCTATACCTAGAAAATCCTGTAAATTCCACAGTGAACTACTAGAAATAATAGATGAGTTCAGCAAATTGGTAAGATACAGGATTAGTACGCAAAAATAAGTTGCATTTCTGTATACTACTAATGAGAAATCTGCATAGGAAGTCAGGAAACAAAGCCCATTTATAAAGATACTAAAAGATTCAAATATTTAGGAATAAACATACACAAGAACAAAGGACTTGTATTTTAAAAACTAAAAAACATTGTTAAGGGAATCAAAGTAGACCAAACTAAATGGAAGAACATTCCATGTTCATTTATTGGAAGAATAAATATTGTTATGATGTCAATTCTACCCAAATTTATCTCCAGATTCAAATCAATTCAAGTATAACTTCCAAAAGCCCTTTTTACAGAATTGGAAAGACCAACTATAAAGTTTATTTGGAAATGTATTAGGTTCTGAACACCCAAAAACATCTTTAAAAAGAAGAATGAAGTTGGAGATGTCTCACTTCCTGACTTTAAAGCCTATTACTTAACTACAGTAGTAAAAACACAGTTATACTGGCATATAGATAGATAGGTTGACCAATGGAATGAAATTGAGAGTTCAGGAATGGATCCTTGAATTTATGACAATGTGATTTTTTATAAGGTTGTCAAGCCCATCCAACTGGGCCAGAACAGCCTATCCAACAAAAAGTGCTGTTTCAACAGGTTATCCATATCCAAAAGAAAGGAGGAGAACCACTATCTCACTTCTTATCCAAAAATTAATGCCAAGTGGTTCAAAAACCTAAATAGAAAAGCTACAAACTTAAAGCTCCTAGAATAAAATGTAGGAAAACATCTTCAAATCTTGTGGTAGGCAGTGGTGTCTGAAACTTTATACACAAAGCATGAGCAATGAAAGAAGAAATAGGTGAGAGCTTCTCAAATGTAAACATTTTGGTGCATCAAAGGACTTTTCAAGAAGGTTAAAAGGACATCTACTCATTGGGAGAAAATATTTGGAAACCACATATCTGATAAGGATATGATAGTCATGTTATGTAAAGGAGGATACAACCCAACAATAAATAAGGCAGGTAACTCAATTTAAAAATGAGCAGAAGACTTCAACAGATATTTTTCCAAAGAGGAAAGAGAAATGGCCAAAAAGCCTTTGGAAATAATGTTTCTCATCATTAGCTGCTAGGGAAATGCAAGTCAAAACTACACTGAGATATCATTTCCTACCTTAATGAATGACTATTAATACAAAAACAGAAAAATTATACAAGATTTGGAGAGGTTATAGAGAAATAAGAACACTCCTTCACTGTTGGTGGAAATGTAGATTGCTGGAATCTCTGTGGAAGTATATTTGGTTGTTCCTCTAGAAACTAAATATAAAACTGCCATATGAGCCTGCAATCCCATTACTAGGTACATATTCAGAAGACTGAAAGCCAGGATACAAACTGACATTTTCACACCAATATTCATAGCAGCATTATTCACAATTGCTAAAACATGGAAACAACCCAAGTATCCATCAACTGATGAGTGGATAAATAAAATGTAGTATATTCATACAACGGAATACAATTTAGCTGTTAAAAAAATTAAACTGAGATGCCTATGACAAAATGGATGAACCTTGATGATATTATGTTGAGTGAAATAATTCAGATACAAAAGGACAAATATTGTATGATATCAGTAATATGAACTAAAATCATCAGTAAAGACATGGAGATAAACTCTAGAGTATAGGTTATGAGGAAATTGAATTTGGATTGAGAATGTGAGCCAATGTTTAATGTATGTAGAATTTTTAATAAAGTTGATTGTAAATGTGTGGAAATGTAGGGAGTTGATGGCAGATTACAGTAGGTATAAATAACACTACTGATTTATAAATGTATTTGGGGCTGAAAGAGGTATTCTCTGGATTTAATATTTCAATAGAAAGAAAGCTTGAGGATAACGTAGGGACTTATAATAATGGTGATTTGGGTGGAGGAGGATGATTGTGGTTAATAATATAATTTTAAGAAGGCTCTTCTTTTACAAAATGTTAAGAATATGGTGAAACATGGGAAAATTACAACTAATATAACTTATGGATTTAACAGCCTTATTGTAATATCTTTTTGCAGCAATGGTAAAGAAGATATATCAATTCTAAGAGACAATAAGGTGGAATTTTTCCTTTTGGAGTAAGGAAACATTCTAAAATGAACTGAGATGATGACAGGACAACTCTTGAATATGACAGCTTTTTTTGTACACTTTGAATGGATTGTATAAAGCATTTGACCATACAATGCAATGAATCCTAGTGGAAAAATGCACTATGGTTAACTGAAAAGTTATGAGAACATTCTCTAATGAGCTATAAAAATTATATAATACTAATACATGGTGTCAATTACCAGGTGGGTTGGGTTAAATATTCACCAAATATAAGATATTGGCTATAGCTAGTAGTAATATTTTGACCATGTTCTTTCATAGTTTGTAACAATGGCTTCACAACAATGCAAGGTGTAGGTGGGGTAATGTATGAAGATATATATGTTTGTTTCATTAGATTACAACATTTGCTATACACTTATTATTCATTGGTGTTCATGTGTGAAAGATGAATTTCAATAAAAATTTTTAAAGTATAAAATTATATTATAAACAGAAATATAAACAATATGTTTACTATTGCTTTAAAAAGAGATCAAGATAAATTAATACAAATATATTCCTGGAACTTATAGCATTTTCTTTCAGTCTCTTCTCAATACAAACTTCCCATCAGACAAAATTATATGTGAAATGAATATGTATTAAATAGGGAAGATTGATATTCTTCCATGGATTGGGTTTTAAGAATAAATGTGATGCATTAGTACAATTTTTATTCTTGTAAATAATTGGCAGTTAATTTAATTTACAATTTGGCATACTAAAATCAAAAATACATTTCAAAAACTGAGAAGCATCAAGTAACACAATACACCCTCTTACAAACAAATGCACACATACACAAATGTAAAACAGAGCATGGAACTTACTCAACATTCAATAATAAAACTTATTCTTTATATAATTACTGAGCTATTATTTCTATTATTACAATATTAGTATTATACTTATAATTATTTATTAAAATTTTTAGTTTCACTATTATTTAGCAGAGATTGGGTGAATTGATAGAGATTTGGAGATAGAAACAGAGAGATATAGAGAAAGAAAAAAATGAGAGCAAGTTTCAGGATGAAATTAAACATGACAACACAAAGTTCAATTCAATGAGATGAATCAGAGACATATTTTTTCTAACTGTCTTGTGAAATGGTCCCAAAATTTGCTTGAAAGAAAAAGAAACACAGCACATTGATTGAGAACGTTGTTTGGCTTCCTTGCAAATACACTCATTATGTGTAAGAGAGACCCACATACGGCATGTGTAAAGGGAGAGAATGAATCATCTGATGTTTTATGTTCCATATTCTGAGATCAAGCTGTTTGCTTATGAATTCTTATATTCTAATCATTTGACATTTTAATTAATTATCTTTTTCCATTCTGACTTTAAAGACACTGCATTGTAGCCCACAGAATTATTGTGGGGTGACATCTTATTGAATCCTTCAAAGTGTATCTCACAGTGATATCAAATTCATTACTTCCAACCCTGAACAGCTCAAGTGTGTCCACAATCACAGTGAATAGGAAAATAATCGAAAATGGCTCATGCCAAAAGATCAATGAATCATCCTTGACTTCTATTTCTCTCTCCATCAATGTACAATTCACTATCTCCTATCAAATCAATCTACATAATTGACCTTTATGAGTTATTCACTCTCATCTACTATGAACCACATGTGGCCCTGGTGCCCTAAAGCATCCATTCTTCCTTTCTCTTTCAGATGATCAGAACCTAGGTAGACTCACTGACACTCACCTAATGCCATACATATTCCATATGGCTATGGAATATGGCTCATTCACTACATTCTGACATGGACATTAGAAGAATGGTGGATATTGAAGGCACAAAACATTTTGCTTCCTTTATCTTACTACTTAGCATATGGACATGGTATGTGGCCTTGCAGTTGTCCAGGAACAGTCACAAGTATGAAACTATGTAACCTCTGTTGTTGTCAATTAGCTCCTTTCCTGTAGGAAGAATCTGTTTCGCTGTAGATCATAACTGCTGTCTAGAATGGTTTAATTATAAATGTTATCTTATTTTGCTTTCATTCCTTTACGTGCTATTCTATGTTAACTGAATTATTTAAGACTTCATGGCAATCTAAATGCATATGCATAGCCCAAAGAATAGATATCCTTAGTCCTAATGGCTTGCCTGTTTAACTCACCTACTTATAATCTTATGTGGATGGAACTGTTTACAACTCTTCTGTAGCCTATAATCATATATATTACTCCTGCTGGGTTTGTCAGTTCTTACTGTTTTGTTGAGATTAGTCTCTATATTTGTTATCTCTTGTTAATTAAACAATGTACAACCCTTTCAAAACCTGTAACTTGATGCTTACTCCAGCTGGCTTTTGGCATTCCTCAAAAGCAGCCACTAGTTTCTGAGATTACAAGTCTCCAATAGAACAAATCTATCAATATCTCCCAGCCTCCCAACTTCACTATCTCCACTTCCTTTTATTTGAATTTCATAAAAACCTGGGAGTTACTCCAATTTGGGAAGACTGATCAGAAGTTTTGCTTTGCCTCCTGCCTCCTTACAAAGAACTATGCAATAAATCTCTTTCACTCCTTGAAACTCTTGTGTCACTAGAGGAGTTTTATTTTACACATTGGGCAGTGAATTTGGTTAGGCAACAAGGGGACCAAGTGGTAGTCATGCAAGAGAATAAAAATAAGAGCCACCAGAAAATTACATATTGCCAAAGAATCACTAGACCAGACCAGTCTTCCAAAATCCAGACTTTTTCTATGAGCAAGTAAAAAGTTGGTTTCTATACTCATTTAACCCCTATACAAGTGTCTTTACTCTTGGCAGAAACAAAGTCTTATAAAGCACACACTGTGTAACTGATAATGATGGATTTTCTTTTTAAGATAATTCACTGCCTTGATGAAGGAAATTAAAAGTAATTACTGAAATGGTAAGAAATTGGGAGGAAAAATCTGCTATATTGTAGTTAACAAAATATTTCTTTAATTTGATGTCTGCTGTACTACACAAGACAATCTATGTGTCAACTGCAACAATGGTGTTAGATATAAGATTTTAAAAGTTCACAATTTTAGGAATGTTTTATCCACCTTCAGCAATGACCACAAGAAAGAGATGAAGTTAATCAAGAGTTAACACAAAAGATGATATGCACTTTTCTTCATAAAATATTTCTTTTCTCAGAGCATAAAATAAAAATCAACTAATCTCTGTAATTAGTAAATCCATAGGGCTCACAATGACAACTCTTATGCACTTAACAACAAAAATGAAAAGCAAATAGCATGAAGTAAAATGTGAAATGCCAGCCTTAAGAGGAGATGAATCCATGGGTGAAAACTAATCAAGCACCTTCTCTTGAGAGATCAAACCAGAGAACAGGGCTCCTTTATTTTCACAAATAAACAATTTAAACTTCTTCACATCCAAGGCAATTGTTATAAATTTTCTTCCCAGAGACAGCTTTCATAATAATGGGAACAATCAAGTGACATTTGTATTGAAAACTCTACTTTCCCAGGTTTATTTTGTAGTTTTTTTGCTTTTTGGCAAAAGTCATTTGCTAATGGAAGCATCTAGAATTTTTGAGTAATGAGTATTATCAAATAAAATCTACACCTGGCCAATTTAAAACTTTAAATAATTCCCTAGACCACTGAAACTGTTTTAGCAGGAATTAGGCTACACACTCAGTGCATCGCTGAAAAATCTCCAATCGGTCCTACATTTCAGGCAGGTCAGCAGGATAATGAGCAGACAAGTAAATACACAAAGGGTGGTACCAATATCAAAAGAGCACATGGGCGTAGAGAGAGCCATAGAAGGTAAAACAAAGGATTGACACCAAGTCCTATCCCACAACTCCACGGAGAAGATATCATTATTGCTATGCTTCAAAGGTTTTTGAATAATTATTTTGTTGTTGATTTTAGAATGTACTGGGATTGAACTCACAACCTCTTAAATGGGAAACAGGTACTCAATCTCTGAACTACAGCTACTCCTCAATAAGAATTGTTTCTTTTTAATTTTTTCATTTGTTTGTTTGTATTCAGAAGGTACCAGTGATTGAAACCAGGACTTTGTAAATGGGAAGCAGGTGCTTAACCACTTGAGGTACATCTGCATCCCTGAATAATTGTTTTTTAATGTAGCAAATTTCAACTGTATGTTTAAAATTTTAGTTATCTGGGGGTTTTGAGGGCATTTTGATTACTTACCAGATTTTATTAACAAAATTAATGTAAAAAATATCATTGAAATTCTAACGTATATATTCAGATATACATTTTAGAGCAGAAGTAAAATTACTTATCAATGTTCAATATAAAGATTATATATTACATATTTGAAATAATTTTAAATGGTGTTTCACTTATATAATTGAACTGCCTTTATTAATTTCTTGTATCAATGCCTTCACTTTTGAAAATTTAAATATTTAAAAGTAATTTATTGATTTTCAAATTTCTGATTCACTTGAGAGCACTGTGTATATAGACTTATTTCAGAATTTTATAAATTTTTGTAATAAGAGTTAATTGTAGAAATTTTTTAATAAATAATAATTAATTGGATTGTTCAAATTACTTGATCTGGGAAAAGAAAAGGTTGAGGATTGATAGGTGATAATTGTATTCTATCCATTATATTGCTTTCAGATTACAAATTAGCAAGGTCATAATTCTAATTTGTTTTCTTCAAAATGCTAAGCACTCAATTTTGAAAGATAGAAACTCATCATGTTGCAATATTTAAATGCTCCAGAAATCCCTGCTTCTAATTTCTACGCATATAAATTCATTTTTACCTGTTTCAGCATATTTTTTCTGGAACACATTTTTGAGTATGCATGATGATTGTTGAATTACATTTCCTAGATTTCTAAACAAATTTAACAAGATCTGCGTACCTTTAGTTCCCATGTTCCAGTGAAAATGAACTACTTGTATTTATAGAACTTTTTATTTCTTGCAATTTTGCCTTAATTCCTCATCTTTCTTTGTTACCTTGTCTAAAGGCTTAAGCTTTTCCCATTTTCCAATATTTCATCTATAATATCCTTCTCCCAGGCAACCATACTTACTCAATTTAGGGCAGAGGATTCTCCCTCTCTCTCGCAACCTGGTACCTCTGTCATAGTATTATGTATGTTACTTTTTATCCATTTATGTTTCACCATTCTCCTACCATTGCTGGTAAAGGATTTCACTTGAGGGTGTACCCTAGTCCAACCATAACTTGACGTAAGCTTTCCTTCATGACTTTGCCCCTTCTTTCTTTTTAAAAACCTCATCTCTCACCATAGTTGTTTTGACCACTTTCGCTCCACTGAAGCCTATCTTGCTTGTTCCTATCACATTTAACACAGTAGACTCAGTGGTACCTCAAAATCGTCAAGCAACACTGTGGTCCTACATAGTGACTGGTCTTTAGTCACACAGTTAATATGCTTGAAATTCAATTCCTTCAAATTGACTAGGCTGTTAGATGATGCCACATCAGGCATTTGATTCAAAGTTAGTTGGTAGGTTTCAGAGAGAAGGGGAAGAAATGGCTGGAACCATCAAAAATGGAGAATAGCTACATACCTTGAAATCCTTTTTGGTATGACTTGTGGAGGGGAAAAATGCCACCATTTGACAATGCAGAATGGGAGGCTGGCTTTTTCTCTAGGGAATAGCCAGACAAGGAATTGAAAGTAATGTAGAAAACTGTTTGAAATGACTTGTGAATAGGTGTCACTGTTGATAGACTAGGCATTCATTAGGGTTCAATGGAAGTTTCTGGGATTCTTAGGGGAAGAGGGAGATGAAGTGTGCTTCAGCCAGCATTTACTGAACTATTTTATTAAGAATAAGAATGTGTGTTTGCCAGAAAAAAAAAAACAAAAAACAGGCATTCATTGCCTCTTCTACATCATTTTCTCACTTCTTAGCATCTTTTATTTCTATACAGAAGAGCTTGGAAACACATTGTCTTTTAAGGGATCTGTTTATGGGATGCCACATACTTAGTACAGAAACTAAACCTGGGCACAGTCCTTAGTTGGTCTTGTGTTTAGTTATACAGCCAAAATTGAGATCTCCACCAGGTGTTTGTGCAAAGAATGAATGTACTTATTACACACATTGCATACTACAGACAGGCAGATAAAGAGGGGTTCAATTTATCAAGTGATTCTGCTTTAATAACTTTTTATACATTGAAGAGTCAATATGAATAGTAGCCAAATAAATTTAATATGAAGTTTAATTTTAAAAAAAAATTAATTAATTTAATAATTTTATCCATCTTTTATACGAGAACTAAACTTAATTGTTCATTTAAAATGTGCTGCAAGTTTATAAGCATCATGATTTTGTTATCTCATTCATTCATCAAATATGTATATGAGTCCCAGAGAGGTTAAATAACATTCATAAGGTTTTCCACTATAAACAAGGCCTCAGATCAAGAGAGGTTTGTTACAGGAAACACATTCTAAATGAATACACTATTTTCCCCACAAACATCTATCTTTCTCACCCAACTTAGGAACTTCATTTGATTTCTCTCCTTAGAGACTAATTTTTTTTTAATGAAGGGAGAGTATGGCTGTTTCACATAGGCATGAGGGTTGTGTTTGGACCTAGTATTCGAACTGGCCATTTCATGAGTGCAATCATTTTAAAGTCAGCTTGTGTTATCTGCAATAGTGTTGTGATGTTTATTTGTACTGCATGGAATATATAAATTATATTGGGTGTAATTTTGTCAGCATGAATTATCTTTAATTCATGTATCATTGATAGCTAACTTTGTATTAATAATTCATTAAAAAATTTTATTGAAGAATATCATCCATACATGCATATTGGTTATTAAATAACCAATAAGTGTATAGAAAAATTTCTGATCTTACTAAACAAGCATGCATGAAATCATAAAGGACTCCCATATATCACACCAATACGAACAATATGTATTGTTGTGAAACATTCATTATAACCTATGAAAGAGCATCATTAAAATAATTCTAAAAACTTTTGCCCATATATTACATTTGGTGTATTTTTCTCCAATTCATTCAATTATTAATACCTTTTATTAGTATTACATATTTTTATAGTTCTTGAGAGAACTTTGTTCTCCTATTTGTTTTGTTAACCACAATCCATCTTCCACAGTGGATTCCCTGTGTTATACAGTTCCATAGTTTGTTCAATCTATTCAAAGTGTACACTCGGTGGCTCTCATTTTCACCACAGATTTGTGCTGTCATCAGCTCAGTCAATTTTTTAATATTTTCAATAATCCAAAATGAAAAACCCCATACCATCTAAAACCCTCCTATTGTTGTGTCTTAGACTTCCTGGAAGATGTTTTTCTCTCAACTCTCTTACAAAATAATGGAGGAAGGGCCAATAACTCTCTTACAAAAACAATAGATAAAGGACCAAATGCTATCTGAGGGAGCTGCTTGGGAATCTGCAATCCAGGAGAATGCTGCGCATCATCCAGGAGGTAAAGGGAGACAGAGACAAAGACGTCAAATGAACACAGTGAGATACTTACCCCTGTGGCTGGAAACAGCACATATATCACATCCTCAAGGTGAATAGTCCCAGTAAAACCCCTGGGTCACTGAAGCCAACTAAGTGGGAAAGAAAGTTCTGCTCCATGGGAGGAAGAAGGGTCTGGATGAGGTAGAGCATGGCTTCTAATCAGTGAATTTGGACAGCTGCGCTCCACTTGAATCTCAAAAAAGCCCCAGCCAGCACTGAAGTGGCCCCAGGGAAAGGAGAGGTAGGTTCTAATCAGGCAAGCTGTCACAACCAACCAGAGATAGAGGAACTAGTTCAGTGAGCGGCTTGGGGGAGACAGATTCCTAACCAGTCCTGGAAAGAAGGAAACAAGGAGAGATAGCCAGCAAGCTGTTAGAAGCCTAACTTGCCTGAGAAAAAGAGGATGGGGAAAGCCAGATAAGCTTTCATAAACCTACCAAATCTGTTAAGTGGGTGTTGTTCAGTGGAGAAATGCCTGCTTCACATATACTAAGTTCCTGTTTCAATTCCTGGTACCACATAAGAGAAAGGTTCCAGTGAGTGATCTAACAATTTGTCAGGCACCAGCTGGTACCTAACAATAGGAAGTTATAGACTGTTTTTTATTTGTTTGTTTGTTTGTTTGTTTGGGGCTTTTTTGATCTGTTATTTTCAAGTTATCATTTTAAATTTATTTTATTTTTTATTCTTTATGTATTCTCTAAAACTGGTTACCTTACCTGTGGAGGGTAGGCTGCAGGGTGATTGATTGATGAGCACCGGTAGCCTGAGATCATTCATTGGGGCCTAAGAACCTCAGGGGCCTGTTTTTCCTGGGATGTTTTTTTGTTGGTATGTTTGTTTCATTGTTTACTTTTCTCTTTCATTGTTTCCTTTGTTTCTTACCCTTATATTTTCTCCTTTGTTTCTTTTTTTATTTTCCTTCTTTCATTTTTTCCATCTTCAATTGGTTTTCATTCATTACACATTTTCTTCTATGGTCTTCATTTTTTCCTCTTCTTCTCTTCTTTCTGTTCTTTTATTTTATTGTATTTTTCTTGTTTCATTTTTATTCCATCATTATTATTCTTATTCCTTTATGTTTTTTATGATTATTTGTTCTTATTACATATTTATTTTTCTGTCTCCTTTGTGTTTCCTTTTTATCATTTTACTATTACTATTTTTTTTTTCTCTTCTTCTCTCTTTCATTTTCTATGGTCCTAATATTTTTCAAGGACACACAGACAACTATAAGAATATACAATACGTACAACCAAGTGTCAAAGAGGAAGCTTAACACAAAACAAAACAATATAAAATGCTAGAGTAGAAAAAGAAGCTAGTATCTGACAAAGAGATCAAAATAAACATATGCTTAGACAACAATAAAAAATTCCATGCCATACTAAGAAACAGGAAAATATTTCCCGGTCTAAGGAAAAAGTTAAAAAACAGAAGGTGATTCAGATTATGGAACAACTAATCAATGATGTCCACACTAATTTCATGAATCCACTTAGTGAAGTGAAGGAAGAGATAAAAGATATTTAAGAAAGCCCTTGGGTGCCACACTGAAGAAATTGTAAAGTTTACATAAAGAGATAACATATCTGATGGTGATGAAAGGCACAATACAAAAAAATAAAAAAATTTCTGGAAGCACGTAACAAGAGATTTAAACAAGCAGAGGAAATATTTTGTGACATTGAAGACAGTACATCTGAAATCAGACAGACAATAGAATAGAAAGTTAAAAAGAGAAATATTCAGCAGGGACACAAGGAATTGAATGACAATATGTGAAGTGCACAAACATATGCATTATAGGCATCTGAGGGGAAGAAGAGATGGAAAAAGGGGGCAGAAGGGGTGTTGGAGGAAATAAAGGCTGAAAATGTTCCAACTCTTTTGAAGAACATGGATATATAAGTACAGAAAGTACAGCACACTCCAAAACAGTATACAACCTAACAGGCCTACCATGAGATATATGCTTATCAAATTCTCAAATGCTCAAGACAAAGGGAGGATATTACAAGCAGCAAGAAAATGGATATTCACCATATACAAGATACACTCAATAATATTAAGTGCTGATTTCTCATCTGAAACCATGGATGTGAGAAAGCAGTGAATGACATAGTTAAGGTGCTAAAAGAAAAAAATAGGCAGTC
>JAQZBX010089691.1:0-12601 GCA_029593785.1 Cabassous unicinctus
CTCTCCACATACACACACATATACATAAGTAATATATATGATACTACATTTTGCTTATTGAACATAACGTGGTATTTTCCATCTCATTAAAATTCATAACAAAAATTTTAAAAATATAAAAATAAAAAATAGAAAACAAAAAAATGACAAAAAAAGAAAAACACACACACACATGAAATTCTTTGAGAACACAATTGTGAATGGTTGTGTATGGTTCCATCATGTGTAAGTAGCTTGATTTATTCAACCAATCAATACTGTTGGTTGTTGAAGGTGTACTTGAGCAAACGGCAATGAATAAGACAATGTCCTTGTCCTCAGTGCGCTTACATTTTCATGTAAGTGTAGTACAACTTCTAGTGTAGAGTGCCTCAAAGGATTGTTATGAAAATTACACAGTAAACAATAACTATTATATTGGATGATGGGGTGTGAGGGGAAGATAGTGTCTGCCCTGGAAGGCCCTCAGCACCGTGCTACTAGGTCACAGAAATCTCACCTTTTTTGGGGGGGTGGGGTGGGGATGGGGACCCTTCTCCCTATTGGGCAAGTCACAGGCAGAGTTGAGAGTCCTGGGATACCCACACTCTACCTTTCTCTTGCTGGCAGCAATGACAGCAGGAAGCCACCGACTCTCCCTGGTATCCATCAACAGGAAAATGACATCATGGTTTTCAATGAGCTGCTCCAGTTGCTCCACATCCTTGCGGGCTTGCTCCAGGGTGACACTGGAGAAGTTTACTGGATGGCCAGGCATGGGGATACTCATGTTGAATCCTCTGGCATTCTAGGGAGACAACCAGATGGATATGTGTGGAACACGTGTGAACATGTTTTCTCGTGGTATAAATGTGTATGCATAGTTGCTTACAGCTGGGAATTTCTCTGACCATGATTACACTGCTCTTTACTTATACTACCCATGCCCCCCACCTCTTCACTTCTGCATCCTAGAGGACCTTGTCCTGCCAACCCAGCATGCCTAAGGCAGGATAAAGCAGCAAGTACAAACATACAGATCTCAGTTCCAAAATGGAAGGGGGGGACACTTTTCATCTGAGGCAAGGTGAACACTAGAGAAAACTGTTTCTTTAGCTATTTCCTCCCATCTGGGGCCAAGAAACTTCATCACAGTGCCCTCTGACTGCCTATGTACCCTCTTTCCAGCCAGACTCTCTCTCCCAGCTTACTTCAAACTTGCCCTCTCCTCCACTTCTTTAGTGCATAACATAGCCGAATGAGATGTTATACCAAAACTAATTCCCAGGGGGCAGATGTGGCTCAAATAGTTGGGCATCCATCTCTCATATGGAGGGACCTGGGTTCAATCCCCGGGACCTCCTGGTAAAATAAAGAAAAATACAGGAGGCGCGCGGGTCACTAGGTCCCATGCGTGGGCACGCTGCCAGGTCCCACAAGCGGGCGAGCCCCCAGGTCCCGCCGAGCCACGCAGCAAAATGATGACTTAACAGGAGAGTGACACAAGGGAGAGCCAAGACAAGACAGATGCGCTGAAAAACCAGGAACTGAGGTAGCACAGGAGGCAGAACGCCTCTCTCCCACATCAGAGGTTCCCAGGATGGAATCATGGTGAAGACAGGAGGAGAAGGATGAGAAGAGAGGGCACGAAACAGACACAGATAATTGCCCATCAAATGGACACAAAACAGCAAAACCGGTGTGTGTGGGGGGGTGTTAAAATAGATAAAAAGCAAATAAATAAACAAATCTTTAAAAAAAAACAAAACTAATTCCCTTTAAAGAAGTCACATTAGATTAGAATGATAGTCTTAATCCTCTCAGGGGCTGTTTGCATTTAAACCTCCCTTCCCCCTGCAAAAGACAAGACAAAACAAAAAAACAAAACTAAAACTAAAAAAACTTCTATTTGCTAACTTTCAGCCAGTAAATCTAGTTGAGAGTATGTAGATAAGGATTCTTTCCTTGTCCAAAAGCAGAAGCTGCCCAGCAACCTGAGTTCTCCTGAATGTGAGGAATTCAGGATTTTTTTTTACAGCTCTACCATCTACCATTGGCCCTCTGAAGGCCCTACTACCATGTTTTGGCAGATTAACAGTGGGTCACATATGAGTACTAATGAGGCCAGGAACACTAACTTTTCACAGAGAACAGTGTTCTAAGAAACATACACTGTACCCTTAATCTCCTGCATACCACTGGTCCTGGGGAACTATGTGAAAACATCACTTTTTTTTTCATTCACCCTCACTTACTGGGGGAAAAAAAAAAGCTGTGGGTGCAGGGCAAGTAGGTCCTTTTCAAAGGAAAATCTATTTTGTAGATTGTAGATACTTTCTGGTTATCTTCAGCTTTAAACCTAATAGCTAGAATTCAAGAAAGAGACAGTAGTAAAAGCAACAGAAGTTGTAAGTTTACAGATGAAAATCATGCAGAAAATACAGAGTTCCCACACTGAGGGAGTTTTAAAAACTCCTAAAAAGAATGGGAATCAAGGAGAATGACGAATAAACCCACTCTTACATGTTTAGCAAATAGATGGATAGACAAATGGACAGATAGATGGATACATGGATGATGGATAATGAGAAACCAAGAAGCATGATGAATTCAACCTACTCTCACATGCTCAGAAAATAGATGGATGGATAATTAGATGATGGAGAGAGAGAGAGAGAGAAGGAAAGAACGACACAGCAAATGTGGCAACATGTTAAAAGTTGGTGGATCTGGGCATCTGAGTGGAGGTATGCTGGAGTTCTTTGGTTTTTATATTATTTTTTGCAACTGTCAAGTTTGAAATTATTTCAAAATAAAAAGTAAAAAAAAAAGGGGGGGGAGGGGGGAAGTTACAAGCAAAGAAGGAAAGGACCCCAGGCAGAAAGGACTTCAGAAAGAAGAAACGTTCATAAACGAGTTCATTTTAACAATGAGAATACCACAAAGACAACCATCGGGATCTCATTAATGAATGAAGAAAGTAAAAAGTCTTGTGTGTCTACCACTTACTAAATACTGTAATAAACAATAATAAAAGCCACAACCAGAGCAAGAACCAAAACAATAATGCCTCACTAGCATATTACAATTGATGAAGCCTTTTAAACTGTGGTAGGGTAGCTTGAACCACAAAGGTATTGTGTAGGTATTTTAACTTAGTATCCATTCTGACCTTTTGAATAATACTTTAACTGAAACGTATCCACATGAAGGATAAACTTCACTAGCCTAAATGAATCTCGACTTGCTAAAATTTCAGCTAGTAAACCAGCTTTGGAGAGGCTCCTTGGGCCATCATTTAGGTCCAGACTCCTGGGGCTGCAATCCAGCATTTAACACAGTAGTTCCCAACCTCACCTGCACATTAGAGGGTTTTTTCCTTCTTCTTTGTAATTATAGAAGTTGTTTTAAGTTGACAGAAAAAAAAAAAAACACAGAAAATACCGATTTCCCAAATTGACGGAGTTTTAAAAACTCCTAATGCCCAGGCTTTTATCCA
Organism: Cabassous unicinctus; assembly: GCA_029593785.1. Lineage (NCBI taxonomy): Eukaryota > Metazoa > Chordata > Mammalia > Cingulata > Chlamyphoridae > Cabassous > Cabassous unicinctus. The sequence goes on from JAQZBX010089691.1 coordinate 3,479, forward strand.
GACCATTTAAATTGGAATCTCTGAGAGTGGGTCTGGGTAGCAATACTTTCTCAAACTCTTCAGGTGATTTAAACACGTAGCCTGGGTGAGGTACAAATGATGTAAAGCGGAATCCACAGCTCTTAAGTGTGCAACCCATTCTATTTTGATAAATTACAGATCAGTCATTGCATACAGCCCTGTAACCCATATACTTACCAGGACAGAGGACATTTCCATCACCCCAGAATGCATTCGTGGGACCCTTCCCAACTGCACCCTTCTTACCCACCCCCCCAGGCAACCAATGTTCTGACTTTTTTAAACTACAGATTAGTATCGCCTATCCTAGAACGTCATATACATGGCATCTTACAGTATATACTTGTTTGTGTTTGGCTTCTTTCTCTCAGCCTAATGCTCTTGAGGTCCACCCAGATCATTATATATCAATAGGACACTCCTTTTTGTTGCATGAATACACACTTGGTTTATCCATCCTCCTGCTGACGGCTATTTGGGACATTTCTAGATTTTGGCTATTATGAATAAAGCTGCTATGAACATTCTTATGCAAGTCTTTTTGTGTATATATGTTTTCATTTCCTTAGGTAAATACCTAAAGGCAGAATTCCTGGGTCATAGGGGAGGTGTCTGTTTAAATTTAGGAGAAACTGCCAGACCGATTTCCAAAGTGGTTGGTTGTTTCACCAGCAAAGTCTGAGAGTTCTGGTTGTTCCACATCCTGACAACACTTAGCATTGTCAGCCTTTTTAAAGTTAATTGTTTTAATGGATGTGTAGTGATATATCTTTGTGATATCAATTTGTATTTCCCTATGACTACTGATGCTGAGCATTTTCATGTGCTCATTGACCACTCATACAGATGTGTCTGGGTAAGTCTTTTGCCCCTTTTTAAAAATTGGGTTTTAGATGATAAAAATGTTTTAGAAACAGATAGTGGTGAAGGTTATAAGACATTGTCAATGTACTTAATGTCACAGAATTGTACAATTAAAAACAATGAAAATTATTTTTATGTTACACATATTTTACCATAACAAAAAAAATAAATTTAAAAAAATTTGGCTTGCCTGTCTTCTTATTGAGTTGTAGGAGTTCTTTATATACTCTGGATAGAAGATTTTTATCAAATATATGTACTGTGAATATTTTTTCAGTTTTGGCCAGCCTTTTCATTCTCTTAGGCATGTCTTTTGAAAAGCAGGAGTTCTAATTTCAATGAAGTCCAAGTTACCAATTTTTTCGTTCATGGTCAGCAATCATTGGGTCCAAAAAATCCTTGCCTACCACAAGGTATCACTAAGATGCTTTCTTCTAGGAGCTTTATGGGTTCAGCTTTTATCTTTATTCTATGGCCTTTTTGGAGTGTCAACTAAGAGCTCAAGGGTATTCAGTGAGGTGTCTCCACTGTGGATAACTGGAACTCCAATGTCTCAGGCCTTGTGTGAGTTCTGGAATCATCACTGTGCTCACAGGTCCCTGGTGGCTGTTTCATGCCCAGCCTCTCAGAGTCTTGCCCTGTGCATGTACAGCTTAATGTCAAAGAGTCAGGAGACTCTCTTTCTGAGATTTCTTCTCTGCAAAGCTCCCTCACCGCTGGTATTCTGTCCTGCAAGTTCCAGCTCCCTCAGCTGCTCTGTACTCTGTTTTCTGTTTCCTCAGCTTCTCAAGCCCAACAATCTCTTAGGCTTCCCAGGGGCTCTAGCATGGACCAGAAAATGCCCCCAGGCAGTAGGTTGGTGGCAAACATTGTTTCTTTCCCTTCTTTCTGTGATTACAGTCTCTCACTGATTATTAGTCAATGTCTGCAAACAGTGACTTTACATATTTATCTCAGGTGTATAATTGTTTATGGTAGGAGGGCTTGTCCAGTATCAGTTACTCATCAAGGCTACAAGCAGATGCCTGGGGTCTGGGACTCCATAATCCTACATTTTATCTCTTTTAAAAAGTTGGTGACTTCAAATAGTTATTTAATTTATTAGAGGTCAGTTTTCTCTTCTTCAGTTAAGCCAACCCCATGGTTAGCCATGGTACTTGTAGCAGAGCAGCTCTTCTCACATAATTTTATGAGAGCATTTTTTAAAGCACCAAGAAAGGATAAATGTGACCCTCTATTGTGGAGTAGAAAAGAAGGAAGGACTCAAAGGATACCGCACAGGTAAAATTCAAGGGTTTCTTATGACCTGGCCTTGGATGTACTTGAAGATCTCAGGCCTGAACATGGTTGGTTTTGGTCAAGCGTATTTTAGAGCAAAAACAAAAGGCCAGACTTTCTGGTTCTGAAGGAGTGTTAAAGATAGTCTCAAGTAGCCAGCTGTGTGAAACCACCCTGTCCCCTGAGCAAAAAGTCTATCTCTACGGGGGGCTAGGGGATGGGTACATGGTACCCCTCTGTACATTTCTTTGCATTATCCCAAAATAAAAAGTTTAAAAGAAGCCTATTGTACACTGCTTTATTCCCCCAAATCAAATGTCACTAGAGTTCAAAAGCACTGAGATTATAATTTTGCAATAACTGAACAGGTGAGGAATGGCACAAATTAGATAATTTTGCATTTGCAGAACCAATCTTTCTAGCTTTTCTAGGTAACCAGATATCTGGGAAGAATTTTCTTTAACACATCTAATTTCAAAGGCCACTTTGCTTTCCTGGAATTCTCCTCCTGGCCTTTGGCCTCTCCCACCTCTCTCCACCCCTTGCCTGCCTCCCCCAAACCTCTTTTCTTAATTAACTCCTTTAGCATTCACTGCAAATGACTCTTCCTCAAGAAAGCCTTCCCTGGCCCCCAATGCCTATCCAAGTCCCCACTCCCGTGTATTACTTTAGCACCACCTAATTATCCTACTTAGCACTTACTATAATTGCAATCAAATAGTTATTTAATTCAAGATGTATTTCCTCAACTAGAACAGAAGCTCTACGAGGGCAGGGCCATGTCTTGTTCACTGCTATATGCCTAGCCTTTTGTGCATGGCCTGGTAGAAGAAAGGTCATAATAAATTTTTGTTGAATGAATAAACTATACTAAACCATGCATATAAAGAAAAGCCCTGTCTGGCTAGCCAATAAATTAGAATCACAAGTATTTTTGATGAATTTGATGCATTTCACTAATGTTTTTATGGGTTCTGCACAGTATCTATTACTTACAAGGCATGTGGAAGAAGAGAAACATAAGACACTTGGTCCCTGGCCTCAAGAAGCTTAATAACCCAAGAGGGAAAATTAAGTGCTAAGGAAAAGGCCTGGTCCCAGTGAGTTGGTTTTTCAAGAAAAGTTTAGCTTGCTCTTTAAGGCCCAGCACCACCTGGCCCTTGATTCTGCTCTAGCCTCATGTCTGCATTCCTCAACCTCTAGGCTCCAGCCACTCTGGTTTTCTCTCAGTTCCACAAAGCACCATGCTTCTTCCTACCTCAAGCGTTGGCACAGACAGTTCCATTACCCTTTATTGAGCCAACTCCTCGACGCCCCAAGTGTAGGTCAGGCCCAACTGAGTTTCTCCTTCATTGTACTTATTATGATCATAATTATTGGTCAGAGTATTCATTAATGATCGTCTACCCCACTGGACTACAAGCTCCATAAGGGTGGGAAGACTGTATCTGTCTTGTTCCCCAGTTCCTAGCGCACAGTAGGGCTAAATATTTGATAAATGAGTTAATGAAAAGGTAAGTAATAGAATAACTGAACAAATAAACAAGGGGACTGTACTGGGTCACAGATAATGGTTAGGACTTGGACAGTCAAAAATCTCAGGCAGCTCATAAGTGGCAGAGCTCAGATTCACAGCCAGGTCTGTCTGGGCCCTGAAGGGAGTTCATAATACTCGCCAGTGATAGCCTGAATTATTTTTCCCAACAGGCACTTCCAAGGTCTACCTTTAACCCCTAAATGGGGCTGTAGCCTAGTAGCAGTCAATTTCTGCTCACAACAATAAATTCAGTTGACCCTTCTGTAAATTAGACCTGGAGTTTTTCTTTTTTCATCACTTGATCAAAGAAAATTGCTCATGAGGCTATATGTTTGAGGTGAGGAAGAGATACTGGTGCAAGAGTCTTGGCCCCTCTAACAGAATTATACATCCATGCCCTCTGCCACATGACTTCGCAGGATCTCCCACTAGGGATGGCAGATAAAAGGACCAGCCCCGCTGACTTTGAGCTTGGCCCTGTGACTCGTTTTGGCAGTGGAAATAGATGACATGGCTGTGTACCATTGTTGAGCTGAGACTTGAAGAGGCATGGTACATTTTCATCAACTCTTTTACGCTTCCAGCTCAAGGAGAGTAGGACCCAGATGACTGTTGCTCCTTCTTCAGCCTAGATTTTTAAATGATTATGGAGAAAGCAGTCCTGAACCTGACTCGAAGCCTAAAGTTCAGCCTAGCCCCGCAGCCAGGCCAGAAGTATGAAATGTTTGCAACTGTAAGGCACAGAGATTTGGGGATTATTCTATATCCAGGATTGTTGTAGAAGAAACCTAATTAATACACCCCTTCGGTGGCAGAGTTGTTACTTATTCTTATTTATTTTGGCACCCAGCACGTAGCTAGGTACGAAGTAGGTGCTCAGTAAATACTGTTGAATTAAACTCAAAAAATGACATTCCTCAGGTATACTAATGAAATGGACAAAACCATCAAAGTTGCTTCAAAAGCAAGGACTTCTAAAATGGATGAATTTAACACTAAACTAGTAAACAGAGAAACTTTGAGAAAGTAGGCTTTTTTGGCTAGTGCTGACAGCCTCTTGTGGTGCTTTAAGTATAAGCAGATGCTTTGGAGGCTCCTAAGCTAACCCCTGACAGATAAATTGAGTAAGCATGCAAGATGCAGAATCTCTTTTGCTGGATGATCTCAAAAAAAAAAAGGGGGGTGGAGCAAGATTTTGAATCATATGAACAGAATGACTTGTCTCTTATTATCTGGTGCTTTTAAAGTAAATGATGCAACTAGAAAATAAGCAGCAGCTAGATCAAAACGCTAAACTTGTAGCCCCACCTTTCTTCTGCAGAGAGAGACATGCATTCGATTTAATTTCATAAACCTGTATAAAGTAACTACCAAGTAGTGCGGTGATGGAGGAAAAATAATACACTCCATCTGAGCACCAGAAATCAGTCTTGGAAGAAGGCAGGATATGAAAGCATACATACCGCAAAAATCCTCCACTTGAACTCATACAAGGCTTGGCAAGTTACAAAACATTTTTTCATACATTCTTCATTTAATTTTCACAATAATAATATGAGCGTTTTATTTTGTTTTTCTGACCCCCACCTCTGAGATGAGGAAACCAGGGCTCGGCCGCGTGGTGTGCCTGGGGGTGTGCGACAGATGTCTGAGGCTTCCACCAACACCGCGCGGCCTCATTCCCCAAGACTTAAATATTTAAAGCTGTCGGAGGAAACCTCGGACGTTCCCAGAAAGCATCAACATACCACTCCAGGGAATATTTTCTGGAGCCGGTCTGCTGCAGCCAGGGCCTTGGGCTTCCCACCGCCGAGACAATCTTCAAATTCATAAAGAGGCTGCCTCACGGGATTGGAGTAGGAGATCCTGGCATTGTCCACAAAAGTGACGTGTCTGACGCCCCAACCCTGCAAGGAAACAGGATATCATGATCATGGTGTGTTTCTGATGACTGTTTCACAGGGTCTCTCTCTTGAGATCCCTAAAAGGGGTTTTGCTTTGGAGCAGTTTGGGAACCTCAAAATAAAGGAGACTTCAGAAATCAAATTGTGCAAACTCAATTTCTGATACACAGAATGGCAGCTTCCTTTACAAAGAATATAGCGAGCCTCTGGTGTCCTGCAGTAACGAGACTAAGACATGTCGGGTGGGTCTGACTAATACTTCATTATTTTCAACAGTGGCACCAAAGGAAGATTTGGAGGTGGGTCTCACAATAACTATTTATGTTGCTGTCTAAAAAGATTATTGCTAGCCCTCAGATGCCCTTGGTCTCTCTCAGTAAATAATGAAAAGGTATAAATAAAAACTCCTCTCGAAACTCATGTAAGGCCTGAATTAACTCCTCAGTAAAATGACTTACAGGTTGTTTTCCACTATATAATACTGTAAAATACTTTGTACTATTTCTCCAAGAGGCAAAAGCCTTATTCATAATGTGAGATTTGGGGGATGCATCTATATTCTCAGGAAACCTTTTCATGATTTCACAGACTTCAATGACATGTTCCAGGAAGTTTTCTAGAACCATAAAACATTAAAGTTGGAAGAACTCTCTGTAAATCACTTTGTTTTACAGATCTGGAAACTGAAGCCCAGAAAAGATAAAGGACTTGCTTAAGGACTTACACTAGTTAACGGTGGGGAGGAAATGAGATCTCCTGAGTTGCAACTCAATGATTTCTACCTTTATTTTTTCCTGATATATCATAGTAGAGCATTGATAAGCACAGAGGTCTAACAGAAGCTCTGCCATAGCTGCCTACAAAGCTAAGATTCTCATCTCATTTATTCCAATGTCTTTCCATTAGGGACTTGGAGACTCAATTAGGCAGGGGGACAGTCAGCAAGGTCCCAAGATTTGCTTTCAGGCTTGAGAACGACAGGCCAGAATTCATTCTTTCACGAGCAGAGTTTACACTGGTTGTTTGGTTTGAAGCCCACTGGTAACTTTTTGATCTACCCACCCAGTCTGGGAAGTTATTTTCACCAGCTAAGCATTTTACCATGGAGGAGGAATGAAGGTACAGAAAATCCAGGAATCACTGATGTTTGGTTTGGGGATATTTATTTCTGAAGTATTTTTGCATTCCTTAAGCAGTTGCTGAGTGGATAGCAAAGGAGGGCATGCCAGGCACTGGAAAGAAAGCCAGATAAGTTACAAACATGCCATAGGTTAGTCACATGCATTGGACTTTCACACTTAACTTTTGGCTTCTTGGAATGCTACACAGTTTAAATGGCTAATCTGCAAAGATTAAAGAAAATTACAATACTCAGTGCTGGGGAAGATGTGGGGGTGAGAAAGCTGCTATCTTACTGATTAAGAGTGTAAACTGGTGTCGTTTTTCTGGAAAGCAATTTGGCAATATGTTTCTAGAATCTTCAAAATGTTCATATCCTTTTCTCTACTTCCAGCAATCTATCCTAGGAAATAATCAGAAAGCTGATGATGTGATCACAACGATGCTCTTTGAAACATTATTTGTGAAAAACTGGAAACAATTCACAGGCCTAGCATTAGAAGAATGTTTTGGTATACTGTGATTCCTCCTATAAGAAGGCATATTCTACTGCCATTGAAATGCTCTGTAGATATAGTTTTTTTTTGTTTGTTTTTTTAAAGATTTTATTTATTTACTTATTTATTTATTTATCCCCCCCCGCTGCTTGCGCTCGCTGTGTCCATTTGCTGTTTGTTTTTCTGTGTCTGCTTGTCTCCCTTTGTTGGGTCGTCCTGCTGCGTCAGCTCACCGCGCCGCGTGGGCTGGCTTGCCTTCACCAGGAGGCCCCGGGAAATGAACCCGGGGCCTCCCATATGGTAAATGGGAGCCCTATCAATTGAGCCACATCCGCTTCCCTAGATATAGTTTTTTATGAGATGAGAATGCATTTACAATGTTAATTGGCAAAAGCAAGGAACATAATTATTACATATCAATAATATTTAAAAACACACATGGCCCCCTCTCACCATCCCAAACTCCTCAGGATTGGGGGAGGAGCTATGGACCAGAGTGGACTCACTGGAATTCTGTTGTAGACATATTGTGGTTTAAGCAATGGAAGAAATTACAACAGTGAGGTGGAGCCAGTGGCCACTGGATGCTTTCGGGGCAGGGAAGGGAAAAGCAGTTGTAATACAGGGGCTTTTTCGGGACTTGGGAATTATCCTGAGTGACATTACAGCAACAGATATAGGCCATTTTACGTCAGCATATAGCGTGCAGAACTGTGTGGGAGAGAGTGTGGTCTACAACGTGAACTATGGTCCATGCTTGGTGGCAAGGCCCCAGGATGTGTATACACATTGCAGGTGATGTGCCACACTAATGAAAGATGTTTGTATGGGATGTTGTGGGAGATGTGGGAGGTGGGGAACATGGGAATCCTTGTAATTTCTGTGTAACAATTATGTAATCTAAGCATCTTTTAAAATATAAATAAATTAATTAAAATAAATAAACACACATGGGTCAAATGCTGGAAGGTAATAAATGAAAAAGGGAACAATGGTAGTCTCTCAGTGATAGGAAAATGGGTATCTTCTTTTCCTGCTTTACAACTTTTATACTTTCTAAATTTTCTATAATTGATCTACACTGATGGTATATATTTTTTTAAATGTTAAGAAAAACTAAGCATCTAATTCTAGAAGCTAGAAAAAGAATAATAAAACAAATTCCACAAAAGGAGGGAGGAATTAATAAAGATAAAAGTAGAAATTAATAAATCTAAAAACAAAACAAAATAAAAACAAAAATTATAGAACTTATAAATAAATCTAAGATTTGGTTCACTGAAAAGACTGATAAAATAGACAAGCTTCCAACAAATCTTAATAAGAGAAAAACACAGAAAACACAAATAAGAATGTGAAAAGATAAAAAACAAGACAAAGAGATTTAAAAGATGACCAGAGAATACCATATGTATTTTCTCTTAATTTTCAAATTTAGATGAAATGGATGATTTTGAGGAAAGCAAAATGACTAAACTGACTCAAAAGTGGTATAATACCAAAAGAGGTGAATCAACATATAAAACTTTGTAAAAATTCCCAAAGATTTCCTCTCCCCTCAACAAAATTCCAAAAGGCACTAGGCCCAGATGGATTTATAATTGAATTTTACCAAATTATCAAGGAGCAGATAATTCACACATTTAAACTATCCTGGAGCATAGAAAAAGGCAGAAAATTTTCAGTTTACTTTATAAAGTTAGCATAATCTGGCTATAAAATATACAAAGATATCACAAGGAAAAATATAAAAACCAACTTGACATATGAATAGATACAAAAGTTAAAAACAAAACATGGGAAGCGGGTGTGGCTCAGTGGATAGAGCCCCCGTTTACCATATGGGAGGCCCGGGTTCGTGTCCCGAGGCCTCCTTGTGAGGGCACGCCGGCCTGAGCAGTGC